>APFE030341367.1:200291-220748 GCA_000404065.3 Pinus taeda | reverse complement strand
CTGGGGCGCTGCCCCAGACCCCATAAAGTGGGGTTACGGGTACCCCTCAAACCCCCTGTTAACTATGTGGAAAGAATATAACACAACCCAACATTGCAATCTGGTTTACTTCATGTCGCAACAAATCAAACTAGCATCTTTGACGAAATCATCATGTATAAACATATAACATCAGTTTAGCTCAAAACATGACCATTATAGATCAAAATCATAAATCAGAATCATAGATCACATGTAATCATCATAAACCTGAATCATAAATCACATGCATAATAAAACTGAAGTAAAATATTGATACTTATCCTTTAATCAAGCCTTAGCTTCTACCTTTGTCTTTATTCTGTATGCACTCTGGATCAATTTCCACTCCTGACAAACACCCAGTGCCTTCTGCTCAATCATGTGCATGTACACAGTGTGTATCACACAAATACAATCACACACTGCATACAAAACCATGCAATACATGCACCTAGACTTGACATAAAACACATACATCTACTCCCGGTGTACAACACAACACAAATATGTATATAGGGTGCACCACAATGAATGAATATGTCACGGTGCCATGACTACACAATGCTCATACATAGTACCACATGCCCACAACACAGGATGTATGACATGCACTCAATCCCACATGTACAAAGCACTACCTACACAACATGTGCACGGAATCACATGTACGTGACACCACCTACACAAAGCCTCATGTACATTGCACCACTATACAACGTGTACACAATACCACATGTACACAGTACGACATGCATGACAGGTACGTGACACCACATGTACATAATGCCACATGCATGTCATGTGCACAACATCGCCTGCACACAACGCCACTTGTAAAACATGTACACAACACCACATGCCCAACACAACTTGTACAATCATGTACACAACACCATATGTACATAGCACCACATGTACAACATTCACGCAACACCATTTGTAGATAGCACTATGTATCCAACATGTATATAGCATAATCTATACCCAAGAATGAATATCCAATCATGCACACCACACCATATGCAATATTTTCACAACGCCATCTGTACCATCCTGTACATAACATTGCATAAACATGTACACACACTATATATACACAACACTGCATGTGCTCACATCATATATGCAACATGCACAACATATACAAGATATGCACAAAGTAGTACCACACATCCAAAACCATACTGTCCTTACCAGAAAACCTTGCTTGCAGTGTCTTATCCATGCTTATCCTAGCATGCAACATACCACACTACTTTCATTTTTCTGATGTATCCCTCGGTATAACTTGTCCATAACATAAGCACAGACATAATAAAAGCATACAATATAAATTCATATTCACATGATATTGACCTCATATATTTGTCATGACTACTCTTCCCACTTGATTCCCGATTGCTAGGAAATTCTTCATGCCATTCGCCTACATAAGCAATCATTCTTCCATAAAAATGATTCTTGATGATCTGGGGGACGGTGACATAGATACATGGATACATACATACATATACATAAACATTAGCATAACCAATCATGATCCTATCAGACAATGATATGCATACATACATATATATATATGCATAAATGTTAGCATTAATAATCATGATCCATGACGACCCTATCAAACATGACATACATACACACCGACATGTATCCATATATAAACATTAGCATAATCACGATCGTAACACATTATTAGATATCAAGGTCAAGGTTTAAGATAACTTCTTTTATTCATGAAACACGTGCAACATTAAGAATATTCATTCCCAACATAGCCAAGGCATCTAATGCCCCAGATCCATTTACTTTACCCTTTTTGTTACCTTTCTCATGACTTTATTGCCACCATTCATTTACCACAATGGAACCAATCAGTCCAACCGACTGTCATAATCTTACATTCTGCTACGCTTACGCATGCACCAAGCTTCATCTATCTCTTAAATTACCTGTTGGGTACCACACAACTCTCCCTGAGCTCCATTAACTTTCCTCTTTCCAAACCAATTCCTAAGACTCAAAACAATAAAAGGAAAGAACAAAAAAACAACAAGAATACCATGAAAACCAAAAGCAATACTACACTGCAACAAAGTGGCATAGCTATGCACCGGAAATAATCAAAATTTCAAATCAAGTGAAACAATCACAAACAACCAAAAGCACAAGACTAACAACAGACACCATGACTCAATCACCATGGTTCCCAAGGAAATATTGACTTGAGCCTTCTTCAAGATTTCATGGCAACCTCTCTTGCCATGCAACTACCTGCATCATGTTTTCATTAAGGCAAAATTGTTAGTGCATAAATAAACATAACAATACACAAGTTACATCATCTTGTTGTTCCAAGCACATTGCTTGCAACTGAACACATCCACACCATCTCTCAAGGGACTCCAATCCTTTGACAGATCCACATGTAACTAAAGACTATGTAATATACCTGTCAAGTACATGTTCATGAAGATAACATGTATCCACATAATGTAGGACAAGATTAAGGTTAAGAAGACTTCCTGTAGGCAAAGCACTCATTCGTTTGGAATTAGGGTCTCCAAACACAGCTAAAGGAATTTTTGCCCAATTCCTTTCTTTAGCCTTTTCCTTGCTGCAATTGAGTGTTACTATACACTGTCACATCACTTGATTGTTAGTGATATAAACTCATAACCTATTACCTTGTCAGGCTAATACCATCATGCTTCTTGCAACTACTCACACATGTCAACCAGTTGTTCCAAATATCAAGACTATCATATCTATCAATTTGAAATCAACATTTAGCAAGACTAATAATCGTGTCATAATCCATAGACAACTCATAGTCATTAGACATAATGCTACAACTATCACCTACTTACACACAAGTATATATCAATTGTCTCAACACATGTATTAGTACAATCATCTTAAAACAATATCATTTCTTTGTGCAACCCTATAGACTCATACTCATATCATGCAAGTAGTCAAACATTCAAGCAAGATATGAATGCACCATGTCATATAAGGTAACTAGACAATATAATAGGCACCTAACACTCAAACACCAAATCGACGACATAATCAACAATGAAGCACCCAATATACTACATAAGCAAACTCATACCTTAGTGTATTTCATGGGAGGCTATCTTGTTTGAATAGTCAATTTAGGTTAGTGTGATACAACTTAGCAACATATCAACTCAAACATAAATCATGATATCCATAACAGTAACTAAGTAACATGTTCACATCATAAGCTCATAAGAATTTGCTGTTCATGCAGAACAATCAAATATGTACGATATGTCTAGATTAGTACAACACCATATCACAAATATGTCGGCTCATACCTGAATATCGCAACCATAACCATCTAAAAATGTCAAACCAGGTTAACATAATACATATAACATTAATATCTTCAATGTAATGAACATAACCATAACACTATGACCAATCCAAATTACAATATCAAGATCTCAATGAAATAACCCTAATCATCAAGTCAATATTGTATAACAACAATAAGCTATATATCATGCTCATCAACAACATATAACCTAATTTATGAGCGCCAATATTGTAGCAAGAATGTTGCAACTCCTGGGGCTACCAACTTTACTTCATCAACTCGGGGTTCGTACAAACTTGGAGGTGACAGTGTTGTGTACATAGTAAATGCAATGGTGTACTCTTGTCACTCTTCAACTGGGGTGATAGACCACTAACGTTTTTGAAACCAGTCTTCTATGGACTAGAAGGAGTTTGACTACCAAATGGAGAAGGGAAAATTATACTTAATGAAAGAAAAGGAAGGCTTCCTACTTTAAGGAATGAAAGACTGAATTGGAAGATGCTATAAAATGACATAAATCATCTAGCTACACATTTACACATTTTTCCTGCAAAAGAATCCTAGCTTAACCTTGTTTATAACATGTGATGTGTTGGCATGAGGGGGCATGGCCCAGGTTTAGCTTTAGTTAGAAAAACAAATCCCTACACTATTGGCTGCTGAAATATGGCAACAAGAATATTCTAATTTAATTTGTCCTTGAATTAAATTGTGAATTAAAATAGAATTTAGTCTTAGCAACTACTTGGAAATAATTAATTAATTTATTTTGAATTAATTAGTTGGAGAAATTCAAGTTAGAAGTATTTTTGAAGTCATGCAAGAGCTATCCCTTAAATTAAGGAGATAATAAGGAGTTATATTTGAGTTATAATTAGTTAACTCATTTTATTGAGTTAAGTCCAAGTAAATTAGTTCCAAACTATTTGAGGAACTAATAGAGAGTTAACAGTCAGTTGATGCATTAATGCACTCAACTAGTGCTACTCCAGTTAACTGAAGATTCCACCTTCAGAAACTCATGCATGTCTATTCTGAGAGAGACCCAGTTGAGATTAATTTTCAAGGATAGTGTACTATTAGTTGAATGTGTTTTCTCATGTAGAAAACTCATGCATGCAGTCAAGGATTTATCCTTGAGGATTACGCAGTTTTGAAGGAAGGGTTTTCCACTTGGTAAAGGAGAATCATCCACAAGGAACAACGCAAGGAAATAGGAGCTTGGAGGGTGGAGACGAAGGTTGGAGAGAATCCAAGATTTCTTGTGAGCATCTGTGAGGATTGTAATGAGAGTTGGCTAGCTGTGAGAGTTAAGGCTTTGTATAATTCCTATGTATTTCTGCCATGTATGATAATACAATAGTATGGGGTTTTTAGCTAAGGCTTTCCCCAAAGTATTTTCATGTGTATTGTGCAGTTGATTCTTCTTCTTCTATTATATTGTTCAACTCGATATTTAAGCTTCTACAAATCGATAGTAGAAGTAGGTTATAGTATTTTGCTTTGATTTATATTGCATTATCAGGTTAACGTACCATCACATTTTCTACATGGTATCAGAGCTATGAACAATATATTGAGAAGAGAATTCGAAGTTTGAAGTTCGGGGTTGCAGGTGAAAATCGAATTCATATCATACTTCAAGGTTGGCCAATGGTGTTCTATGGCTTGAGACTCAAGTATGCCTTGGAAGGTAGCTCGAATTACATAGCATGGAAAGATAGAATGGAGGCTGTATTAGAAGACAACGGATTGAAGGAATTCATTGATCAAGAAATCCCAAAGCTAGCTTTAACTAATGCACAAGAGTTGGCTGAGTGTAAGAAGTGTGTGGCGAAGGTGAGACGGATCATCCTTGTGGGTGTTCGAGACCATACTGTCTCGAGTCTCCATGGGAAGGATACTCCTTTTTCAATGTGGAAGACATTAAAGGACCTCTACCAGAACAGTAGCGACCAAAGGAAATTGGTACTCAAGGATAAGCTTTGAAAAATCAAGATGGAGAAGGTTGATACTATTTCCACATATCTGAACAATATCACCACCTGTAGAGATGAGCTTGGCAGTGTGGGAATAACTACTGCCGATGATGATATGGTGAGCCTCACTCTCCTTGGCCTTCCAAAGAGTTGGAATAACTATTAGGACTTAATAAATGGAAGGGAGAAACTACCGGATTGGGAACGACTGTGGTCAAATCTTATGCAAGAGGAGATCAGGAGGAGCACATGAGATGGTTCTTGATGATGAAGAAAATTTGGCATTAGCAAGTAAGGCAAGGAAAGGGAAGGGGAAGGCTTCCCATTTGAATTCGAATTCTTCTCATGGAGGGAAGAAGGGTGACATGTCTAAAGTAAGATGTTTTAACTGTCACAAGATGGGACATTATGTGACAAATTTCCCATCGAAGAAGTCCAAGAAGGGATCCTCGGAAGGATTGGAAGGTGAGGCATTAGCCTCTCAATTCAAAATGGACTTTACCCTCATCGCATGCATGCTGTCATCGATGATGAGTTGTGTCTGGTATCTTGACAATGGAACCTCATTCGACATGACCAGTGATAAAAAATTATTTAGTTCCTTGGAGAAGAAAGACCTCAAGATGCACATAGAGATGGGTGACGATGGAAGGTATAGTGCTTCAGGAGTGGGCATGGTTGCTTTTTAGAGGGAGCGTGGAGCTCCTCTCGCCTTGACAGATGTGATGTATGTGCCTAGATTGAAGAAGAACTTGGTATTGGATGCGATGTTGGAGGACAAAGGCTATGATTTTGTCTTTAGTAAAGGAAAGGCATTCCTAAGACACATAGACATGGGTTAGACCAAGAGGATAGGGATTCGGGTGAAGAATCTCTATAAACTAGGGGTAGATGATTGTGCAACATTGAGAACAAAAGCAAAATTGGTGCAAAGCCAAGACATTGGCGTGTTGTGGCATAGGTGGTTGGGCCATTTGCATCATGGAGATTTGAAGATAATGCAGCAGATATCTACAGAACTTCCCAAAGGTAAACATGAGCAAGTTGACACATGCAAAGGTTGTACCTTGGGATATTACACGAAATCTTCCTTTCATGATCGAGACAGTCGAGCAAAGGCTATCTTAGAGCAAGTTCAAACTGATTTGTGTGGACCATTCTTGACGACATCCATAGTGAAGCAAAGGTATTATTTGATTTTCATTAATGACTATTCTTGTAAATGCTGGATTTATTTCATGCAGAAGAAGGACCAAACCTTCACAAAGTTTTGTGAGTTCAAATATTTGGTCGAGAAAGAGTCAGGAAAGAAGATCAAGGCCTTGAGAAGTGACAATGGTGGAGAATATGTTTCTCAAGAGTTTAAGGACTTCTGTGCATCAGAAGGAATTAAACGAGAGTTGACAACACCTCATAACCCACAGTAGAATGGGGTGGCCGAGAGGAAGAACAGAACTATTGTAGGGGTAGCACGGGAGATGTTGCATGACCAATGCCTACCACTTCACTTGTGGGTTGAGGCATGCAACACAACGGTCTATTTGTAGAATAGAAGCCCGCATCGCATACTTGGGATGAAGACACCAGAGGAAGCTTTCTCTGGTAAGAGACCAAATGTGGGTCACTTCATGATCTTTGGCTCATCGGTATATTGCCATGTGACAAAGGATGCACAGAAGAAGCTTGAGTCGATAGTAGAATTGGGGATATTTGTGGGGTACACTGATACACCTCACAACTATCAGGTGTACTTGCCTACTAGTTGAAGGATAGTGGTTTACAAAGATCTCAAGTTTGAGGAGAAGAAGGCCATGCGATTTTCCCTTGAGAGGGAGCTCCAACTACAGGCTATGGAGGAACTGTTGGTTCCTAAGAAGGAGGAGCGTCCGACTGATGCGAAGCAACCACATGCAGAGGTTCAAGGAGTGGAGACATCCACTCAACCAGAGTCTTCCAGAGATGGATGGAAGAGTGCAAGAGAAGCTGACAGATTGTTGGAGGATGCAAGAGAGAATGTGGGAGCACCATCTTCTCAGTGCAAATAGAGAAGGTTACCTGAGAGGTACACTTGATACAAGGCCCTTGCTGGGGAATATGTTGAGACCGAGTCGTCTTCCTTTGAGGAAGTAGTGCAACATCCAATTTGGGTTGATGCTACGGTGGAGGAGTATGACTCCATAGTTCGTAACAGTGTTTGGGACATGGTTCTGAGACCGGAGAACAAGTTAGTTGTGAGTTCCCATTAGCTTTACAAGGTAAAGAAGGCTGTTGATGGTAGTGTGGAGAAGCATAAGGAAAGATTTGTTACCTGTGGCTTTTCACAGGTCAAGAGGATCATGTTGCTATAGTATATTTCAACAGAGGAGAAAGATTTTGACATTTAGATAAAGGCATTGTCAAAGTGTAAATTCGAGTTCCATAGAGATAGGATCAGTGTGGCAAATAATCCCTTTCTTATTTAGAGGGAGCGTTGAAATATGGCAACAAGAATATTCCAATTTAATTTTTCCTTGAATTAAATTATGGATTAAAATCGAATTTAGTCTTAACATCTACTTGGAAATAATTAATTAATTTATTTTGAATTAATTATTTGGAGAAATTCAAGTTAGAAGTCTTTCTGAAGTCATGCAAGAGTTATCCCTTAAATTAAGGAAATAAGAATGAGTTATATTTGAGTTGTAATTAGTTAACTGAGTTTACTGATTTAAGTCTAGTTAAATTAGTTCTAAACTATTTGAGGAACTAATAGTGAGTTAACAGTCAGTTGATGCATTAATGCACTCAACTAGTGCTACTCTAGTTAACTGAAGATTCCCTTATCAGAAACTCATGCATGTCTATTCTGAGAAAGACCCAGTTGAGATTAATGTTTAAGGATAGTGTACTATTAGTTGCATGTGTTTTCTCATGGAGAAAACTCATGCATGTAGTCAAGGATTTATCCTTGAGGATTGTGTAGTTTTGAAGGAAGGGTTTTCCACTTGGTAAAGGAGAATCATCCACAAGGAACAACACAAGGAAATAGGAACTTGGAGGGTAGAGAGGAAGGCTGGAGAGAAGCCAAGATTGCCTATGAGAATCTTTAAGGATTGTACTGAGAGCTGGCTAGCTGTGAGAGCTAAGGATTTGTATAATTCCTATGTATTTCCACCATGTATGATAATACAATAGTATGGGGTTTTTAGCTGCGGCTTTCCCCAAAGTATTTTCATGTGTATTGTGTGATTGATTCTTATTCTTCTGGTTATATTGTTCAGTGCGATCTTTAAGCTTCTGCAAATTGATAGTAAAAGTAGGTTATAGTATTCTGATTTGATTTATGTTTTAGTATCAAGTTAACCTACCATTAGATTTTCTATACGGGCCCTTTCGGCATCAGCCCGCGGAGCGCGGACTGTAGTCTCACCCGAAGCAGTATGGGGGGATGCTGGAACCAAGTTTCCACACCCTTAAGATGGTTGTGATGTCAGTTTATTTTGCCTATGCATGCCTTTGTGTAGGTTGTTTAGCCCTATGTTCCACCCCTTAGTACCTTCACGAAAGGGTACAATTGGATTTCACGCAGCCCCAACCTGCAGCTCAAGGACTTTTGCGTTGCTAGGGTAGCGAACTATGATATTTCCCAAACTAGGCTAAGTGTCTTACTTACCTTATTAATTGATCTTTATTAGCTTCACATAAATAGATGTTCTTACTTACATTCACTTAGCCAACACATTTACATACTATCGTGCATCATATAAGCATTATAAGTGAAATTCATACCCAACATAAAAAGATGCATAAATAGGAAAGAAAAATGCAGAAATTGTAGAATACTTCTCTTTATTGATAATTCTGAACAATTACAGACTTGACCCGCCCTGCACACTCAGCTGTAGGGGTTTGTGCACTCAGTTGCAGACTTCTAGGCCTCTGCGCACCCAGCTGTAGAGCCTCTACCTATGCTACGACCCAAACTTAGACATCTACCTCAGAGCTATCTCTCATACATCATATCTTCATTGCTTCCTTTCTTGATTGATTTTAACTACTTAGAGCTTAGCTCTGTTTATACAATCCCATGGTTTGCAGACCATGGGTAGATCTTTTACAGCTAACATTACATTTCCAAAAATATGGCGAACAACCCTCTGACTCTTTAACACCTACGTGCCCCGTGACCAAAAAATGTGGAGTATTTACACTTGGATTACAAAATTTGACCAAAATATGGGCTTTTAGCCCCAAAACTTCCCTTAGGGGATCCCAAACCCAACAGGCCCCCAACACAAACATCGTGACATGCCCTCGAGTCACTCTACAAGTGCAGAGATCTTAGCGCGAAGACCTCCCAACTCCATTTGGATGACTGCAACCTCAACAGCGCACTGAGCAATCGCCTACTGGACTTCTTCCACTCTCTGCTCAATGACTACCATTGAACTGCTACCCTGAATCTTCTGCTGATTTGCCTACAGTGTCATGAGCTTTCTTTCATTGGAAGCTATGATCATATATGCCTCATCTATCCATGGCTATAGGCATGCTTTTAGGACCGCTTCTTTGTGGCAAGAGACATCCACCTGTTCCTTAAGCACGTTTGCCTCCTACATCAGTGCAAACCTCTGTGTAAGGGAAACCATCTATGCGGTCCCTCTAACCTCATCATATCTTTGTTGTATATCATGCATATCTATCTCCAGGTGCTCTACATTTGTGTCCTCCTGCATGGTGGTCAAGACCTCAAATGATTGTTCAAAAAATTGCATGTAGTCTGCTACTGCACCGTCGATCATCGCTATTGCTATTGTAACTATACTACCTCGTTGTTCTCTTCTACTACCTCATTGCACTACAAGCCCAACTGCTCAATATTGATGTGCTACTCGCTCATCACCTACAGAGCGCAACTCTCCCGGGCCCTAAGTTCCATATTGACTCCATACTGCAAGAGGTGGAGCGTCTCTTGAGGGAGCATGACCATATTCAATCCCACCCCTTTCAGACTACTGACTATGGGCCTGTTGGGCTCATTTTTTGTAGTAAGTGCCCCATCTCGTAGCAGTATCACATTGGTCACCCTTGTGCGCAACATCTCCTTGGCAGCTGAGGTGCCGATCGCGAGGCTAGTGGAAACTATTCCAACTTGTGGAGTGTGAACCTGCAACTCTTACAATTTTGTCCAGAGAGCCCCCAATACCAATTACTGCTACTCTTCGAACTATTGGAGGGCCTCCATGGTGACATCCCTCACCATTTCTCTGATATTGTGCAAATCCCCCTCCGTGAGGGTGATTGGGTGGGAAGGATGTCTTTGATGCCTTGGTTTTCTTTCATGGCACTGCCTTCTCTTGCGGTCACTGACACTTGAATTGGGTGGACGTTTTTTGTTGGTCTGCACCACCTTATTCTATTGGATTCGCTATTTCTACTTCAGTCTCAGAAAAAGGTGACTTGTGTCCTTTGCACTCTTCTCCTCCTGTCTTCTGCTATTCCACCAAGTTCACGGGGTTACACGCTGCTTGGGCCTTAGCCTCTGCTTCCTCATTTTTGTGCTTATCATCCAGTTGCACCATTCAGAGCTTTGTTTCTTTCTTCTTACGCCATGTGACGGACTTGTCCATTTCCACAGTGGAGCCTGCTGGAGCACACCACTTTAGTAGCCAAGACTTGAGGATTGTAAAAATAATATCATCAGTCTCCAGATATGGTAAGTTATGCCATGTCTTTGTGGGGTCCTTTTGCACCCTGATAAAGACATGATGGAAATATGCTTTGAAATCTGCAAAGCTTTGCAAACTAGAATATACTATGGGCGACAACTGTGGCTTGTGATTTATCCCCATATACATACTCATCTCCATCAAGATCCAAAAGATCTTGCTTTCTTTTATACACTGAGTGTCCTTGGTCACCCACAGTGAAGCATACTTCACTGCCTCTGTAAGGTCTGGCATGACCGAAGGGAATTGGCTGTCTTCTGGTAGCTCCCATGCCACCAGTATGATTGATAGTAGGAGCCACGTGTAGTGAAATGTCTTGCCCTACTCCCGTGCCTTGTGACAATTCACAAGGTGCTCGCCGCATAGATAATTCACCCAATTGAACTGGATTCCTTCAACGCATTAGGCCACTAGTGCAATCACAGGCGCGGGCACCTCATTCGTTCAACACTTCCGCATCACCTTCCCTGCTAAAATTTGTGTTTCTACCTTGACTACAGGGTTGTTAATGTTGGAGATGGCATATCCCCGCTTATTCTTCTCCAACTTGAATTTCTTCTTCATAGCTTCCATGAGGGCCAACTCACCACCTTTTCCTTCTGATATATTGGTTGGATCCTCCTCTAAGTAAGGCAGCCATGTGATTCAATGAATCAAGTGGTCTGTGATGGGAATGGGCTCCTCCAACCATAAACACCCATCATGTACCAAGAAGAGCAGCTACGTAATGACGAAGACGGTCACTCGGGTGTGGTGGTAATGTGGTACCCAAAGCAAGTTGAGTAACCCAGCTTCCTCTACACCCTTGAGCCATGTCTGCAGCTCCAATTCAATCATTACAGTAGTTGCATCAATCCGTCGGTGCATTAGCTGCTCAGTCGCTAAATGCGGGAATTTCTCATGATCTCGAGGTCCCAATCTTCAAACTTTAGTACAAGAACCCACCCTAAGTGCGGCCCCTCAAAAATAATGTCATTCGGGAGAAACAGAGTTTGCAGGGAGCTCTTACTCTCGTCTATGTCCTTAGGCACCTTAGCTTTGCCCTTGCGTGAAGGAACATGTTCTGGTAACCTAGTAATAGGGTTCGTACCTTGGGTTTCGACTTCCATTTCCAAATCCTCCTCATCCACCAGGATTTCTTCGGATTCTTCCTTGTGTACCTCCATATTAATGGCCTTCCCCTTTTCCTGCAAAATGAGCTTGGTCCTCTGTGATTCTTGGTGAGATGCACACCAGGATCATAGTCTGCTTATCCTTCTTCGGTCTCCATGTTCTTGGTGATTTAGGGACTTCAACTATCACTCTAGCACTTTCTGGGGCTTGTACTACCGCAATTTCCTGCAGGGCTTCCTTGGGTGTCAACATCATTTTATTTTGGAGGTCCTGCATTTCTTTCAACAATCTCTCAAATGATGAAATTTCTCTCAAAGCCTTAAAACTCATAAGTTCCATACACACTTGATAGCACAAAAACTAAATTTTCAAAATACCATGTGTTTTTTGCTTGATAGCCATCTATAATTTATAGGGATTTTTGAATTCAAATCTGACCGTTCCACCCACATTCGGCCCATTAATTCTAGATTGGTGGCAAATTTTTAAGAATATAATCCAAAATTTCATCTTAAGTGCCTACCACCCACTCCATTTGGCCATAAACCGACCATCAAATCGTGAACAATGACTTTAATGGTCACTTTTTGATGGACCTGCACGCTATTTCCACGAGTAGCGCAGCTGCATTCACACTGTCGCGAACCCTGTGACACTTCATTGCTTCGCGCAGTCCTGAAATCACGTAGCTCCCCAACTTGGGTAGTGTAGTTTATAGTCTTGCGCCTCCTTTCAGCTACATGGAGTGCTAGTACTGTGCTTTTTTCGCATAATCAGATGGCCAGGCCACCTATGTATGGCTTGAATCAACTGCCATTCACATTTCCTGGGAAGGGATGTCCATTCAACCAACTGGACTGCACCACCGTCGGTGATCTCCTTAATAACATAGGTCCCCAACCAATGAATTTGGAATTTCCCTAGAAAGTTATCAAACTTACCGTCATACAATAAAACCGGATCGTTTAGCTTGAATGTGTGCAGCTTGATGTGTCGATTCTGCCATGCCTTTTCACGTTGCTTTTGGACCTGTTAATGAAATCCAACCAAAAATATATGTTCTTTAAGCTCATCCAACTACGCAAGCCTCTCTTTCAGGGCTTCACGATTTATCATACCTGTGAGCATTGTTATGTGTAGACTAGGCATGATGTATTTCATAGGCATTACAACTTCAACACTCCATACCAGCCTAAAGGGTGTCTGTGCCATTAAATTATTGCACATCATTCGATAAGCCCACAATACTGCAGGTATGTATAGGTCCCAATCGCTTTGTTGAGCATTGCAAACCTTGGTCAGCGTGTTTTCAAGCACTTTTTTGAATGCCTCCACTGTCCCGTTAGCCTGTGGGTGATAAGGTGTGCTCTTTTGGTGATACACCTAAAATTTCTCCATTAGTGCACTGATCATCTCATTCAAGAAGTGCATACCATGATCACTTATCAAGATCTTTGGACATCCAAATCGTGTTAGTACATGCTCAAATAGGAACTTCGTGGTCATCATGCCCATGCAATCCTTTACTGGCTATGCTTCTACCCAACAAGTCAAATACATTGTCGCAGTGATAATGTACCTCACGCTTGTCTTCCCTTGTGGTTGAATTAGTCCTACAAAATCTGTTGCCCACTTTTCGAATGGTTGCAACGTCATTTGTGGATTCAAAGGCATTTCATCCCTCCATTATGGCCTACCTATTCTTTGACATACATCACACACCTTGCAATATGCTTTTGAATCCTGATGAAGGGTCGGCCACCACAACCTGGCCCATAGAATCTTCTGCGCGGTTGCTCTCCCTTCATAATGTCCTCTCGTTGTGCCCCCATGAGCATCTATGAGGATACTGCTTCATTCAAACTCAGGTACATACCATCGCAATATCTCATTAGCCCCTATCTTGTATAGATGCCCAAAAATGACAGAGAATCTACTGCATGCACCACTAATTCCTTCTTTCAATGGACAAAGTATCCTTCTATTGTGGTTCCAGTTGTTAGGAAGTGTATTATATGGACAAAGTATCTGCAACACGCTCTGGAAATAGTTGTGTCAGGAAATCCTTCTTCCAAGTTAGTAGGTTCCTCCCCTGTTTCGATGTGCGACAGATGGTCTGGTCCCACATTTAATCATCCAGGCTTCACAACAACTTCAAAATCGTACTCTTGGAACAATAAGATCCATCTGCAAATTTTCCCCCCTAACACAGGCTCATTGACTAGGTATTTCAGTGCGGAGTGATTCGTATACATCTTAAAGTGGCCTACTAGCAAGTAGTGCTGGTACTTTTGGAGCGCATACACCATAGCTAGCCCCTCGCGTTTAGTGGTAGAATAGTTATTCTCTGCTTTGGATAATTTGCAGCTTGTAAACGTGATAGGGTGGTCCAATCCTTCTCCGCCATCTTGTGTTAGTACTGCCCCCAATGCTATACATGACGTGACGACATGTACATGAAACTCTTTCTTTCAATTTGGGAAGACTAGGATCGATGCAGTAACCATCTTTTCTTTCAATATATCCAAGCTTTTCTAACAGTCATCATTCCAACATAATGTGACATCCTTCTTCAACAATTTTTCCATCAGCACGGTGACCTGGGCATAGCTTTTGATAAACTTCCTGTAATATCCCATATTTCCTAGAGTAGCACACAACTATTTCACACTCGTTAGCACTTCCAAGTTTAGAATCACCATGATATTCGCGAGGTCTACAATCAGCCCTTGTCTGCAAATCACATGCCCTAATAGGTTCCCAAAAGGAACACAAAACAGACACTTCTTGAGGTTGAGTGTGATCTGGTATCTTCAACAGGTATCCAACATCAAGCGCAAGCTCACTAAATAGTGCTTAACCAGCCCAAATACAGTTTAATCATCAAAATAGACCTCCAGGAACTTATGAATAAATTCCTTAAATGTCGCGACAACCATGCGTGAAAATATAGCAGGCGCATTCTTCAACCTAAATGACATTACAGTGTATTGAAAACAATCCCATTCAGTCACGAAGGTTATATTTCTCGTATCCTCTAGTGAGATTTTGATTTGGTGGTACCCAGAGAACCCATCAGTGAAGGAGTATGCTTCCTGGCCACATAAATTATCCAACACTTCATCCGTGAATGGAGTTGGGAAAGGATCATGCACACAAGTGTCATTTAGTTGTCTGAGATCCACGCATATCATTATTTCATCCTTCTACTTCTTCTCTTGCACCACCATTAGGCTTACCCAATCGAATTCTTCCATAGGCTCAATAATGCCTACTGCTAGCATTTTGTCTATCTCTAAGTGGACCTTCTCCTTGTATTTTGGATTTAGGTGGTAAGGCCTCTGCTTAACTGGCTTTGCGTTGGGTTTTAATGTGCTCTTCATCACTCCTACATCTCCGATTATTCGTTTCAAATTCGTAAACTTGGTAGGGAATAAGTCATAATATTCACAGAGTAATTAAGTGACCTTATCCAATGTCATGTTGTCCTAGTAGCCTTCGATCTTCATTCTGCCTCCATACCAATGTTCACCATTTTAGTTTTCACCGGCATGGTTATATCAGGGTTCTCAATCTATGGTCCTTGAACCTCATGGTAGCCTTTTGTTTCTGGAATGTTAATCTTCCGCGAATCTTCGTCCTCCTCTTTAGCATTTACATTATAACATTCTAGCGCATGACTCAACTGAGTAGCCCATTCAAGCTGAATCAAGTCTAAAGGATCCTACGGGATCCTAAAAATGGTTGCTTTCACCTCTTGTAGTGCTTTATCAATACTGTCAAACCCGTCCTCAAAACTAAATGTCATCATGAATCCTTCGTGCAGGATATCCCATTCATCTGTCACATGGCAGAGCTCTGTTTCTACCAATTCATTGGGATAACATCCAAGGTATGGCAGAACATGTGCACCCACTCAGGTTGTGGCTTTTCTCCATAAGCCTGCATCCATTTGGCCATATGCACATGCTAATCATTTTGTCCATCATACTTGTCTGTCAGTCACATCTTAGTCTTCCCAAATCGTGCTTGCATCATCCTTCTACATTCACGCCAATCATCGAAGCTTCCCTTGTGTGTACCCCACCATCTTGTGGGTGTAGCGCGCGGTGCCCAACCCAAGGCCCGGAAGCGTTGTTTTTATGGCACCTCCCTTTCAAATGCATCCAAAAAGATATCTACCTTATTTAGACCATCATAAATAGGCAGATTTCTTAACTTAGATGACACACAGTGCAATGATAGGGTCATCATGTTGCAATTAAATGTAGTTACTTCATCTAACTGATTATGGTGGCGTTCTATTTCCTCGACGGAATCCAAAGTGCAAGAACTCTCGTGATCCTAGGTAATCCATCCATGCATGGTGGGATTTACCTAATCTTGGTCTCACACTGTTATCTTATAGATGCAGTCCATATCATCATCACTCTCATAATTGTGAACTGGTTCCATATCGCAAGATCCCTCAGCAGGATCGATGGGTATTATTACATGCAGTGATTTCTTTTCAAAGATCATCTTTCGCTTCTTCAAATTGATTACCCCATTCATATCAGTAGCCCAGTCAATTCCTAGGAGCGTAGGGTAGGAATTGCTATCATCCACTATCTCTATTACTTCAAAATCCGCCAACACACTCAATCCATCAATGTCCACGGTCACCCCTTGCAACCGCCCCATGGGTATGATTTTCTGCTGATTCACCATCCTTAGCTGAATCAGAGACCATTGGAGCACAGGTCTCCCCATTCGCTCCTGAGTCTACTTCAGTAGAAAATTCGCATTTGACCCCAAATCCAGAATGACTTGATCCATTTAGTATTCTCCGATCTGCGCAGTGAGTCTCATTTCATGCCCCATCCTTGTCTTATGTTTGCCAATCTTTCGTACTATGCACGTTCATCTGGAGTGGTTCTAGCGCATCTATTCTTGTAGCCCTTTTACATCCTTACTTTCACGCAGCAACTTCATACAGGTCTCTAGGAAAGTTGTGAGCATAGAGGGGGCCATCTCCGGCTCAAGCTTATACTTGCTTCTTGAAGTGGAGGCCTCAGCGAAGCTCTTCTTAACTTCCACGAATGCTTCATGAGCGTGCTCCAAATCAAACTTAGCCTCTTTCATCAGGGCTTTGTAAACTCAGGGACTGTCTTTTGGCTATTTCGCCTTGTCATCTCTTGTTGCAATTCCACTCGGAGCACTATATTTATGTTTGGATCTTCCTTGCATAGCTCAAACCTCATCATCTGTAGGTTCTGAGCCAGTGGAGGTGGTAGCGCTCCTTTGTCACGTATCCTAGCTATCAGCATAAGATAGTCTTACATTTCATGATCAAAAAACGTGCAATACTTGCATGACGGACGCGTTGAATTAGTGAAATCATGGGCATAGTGTCTTGGTCCTCTGCAATTGTAGCAAATCAACTGTCTGTGATCTCTACCAGGTCCTCCTCTGATTCGGCCTCGTCTGCACCCTTGAAATCTTGTCCACACCATCCTTGCATTCTGGTCAAGTAGCCGCGTTTTGGCCTGAACCCGGTAGGCGGGAGTTCTGTCCATCATCAATTCATAGCTCCTGTAAGTACGCTCATCATGTCTTACCGACCTAGAAAAGTTGCATAACAACTGTTGCAGTGCTTGCACATACTTCTGTAGAAAGTGACAGTTGTCCATGGCATGTTTTCTAGCTACCTGATAGATATCGCACCATAAAGAAAGCACCACACTAGGTCCTGCTTGAGCTTTTGGCCTTAAAGGCATTGGTCCTCCTCTTGCAAGGTAATTTGTAAAAACTGGGCAATGGTCTTTGTCAAGACCTTGACTCTTGCATTTCAAGCACCATACTTCCTCGCGTACCTCTGGCCTAACCATCCTGTCCTGCTTTAGACTTTGCATCTCAAGGCACAAATTCTTTAGCTGTACATGGATCTGCTGGACTCATAGATTAGGATCCTACATTGGAGTCTCATGTAGTCTCATGGAAATATCCAAGGTCTCTGCCTGAGTTGTTATCTTTTGCTATGACAACACACTCCTTAAGTGTGGTAGTAGCGAAGCCACAAACCACTCGTGGTGTTGTCCATCTGTTAAATTCATGTTGGCTTCATGGATTATAAATTTCAGCCTCTAATCTAGTTCCCAAGGCATCTCACTTGGTTGCATCACAATCTCTTTGAATCCCACAATCGACTGTGCTTCAGATTTAGGCCTGCTAAATTCCCTATTTAGTGCTGCTTGGATGTCTGCTACTCCAGCATTTGGGTTATCGTTAGAGTACTTAATATACTAGGTTAGCGCAAGATTCTGTAGAGCACTAACCAGTGTTGCTTTCTTTATATGATCATCGATAACACCTTGAGCTTCCCATATAGCCCTTACAATGAACCAAAATTGGTTCGAGTCCTCATTTCCCAAGCCTTTGGACAAAGGCAACTTCACTATGTTTGCCATATTGAATCACGATGGAGGTGGAGGTGGTATGGGTGAAGTTGGAGGCAATGGCGGTGAAGTCAGAGGTGGTGTGGGTGGAGGTGTTATTCACGGGAATCCTTATCTTATTAAATAATAGTGCTTCATGGAGAGACCTTCGCTATTCCTTCTTCGTCTCTTCATGGAGGTGAAATCAAGGGGCTACACTCCGGACCCTTATTTCCTTCATTTCTATAACTTTTTCCGCTTCACGTAGTCCTGAACATCAAGGTAGTTGCATAACCCATTTTTTGCACAACAATATTTTAATCCAAGTATTTAGAGATTTTGCATACTTACCTCACAGTCCTTTGAAAAAGCGTCGCTCTACCTCACTGTAGATGACTGAGGTGTCAACCGCGAATTCAGTGACAAATCCTCCTATGACATGATTGAGCCAATGATCGACAACATGTGTGATCTTATCCTCTGATGCTTCCAACCTTCACACTAGCTCTGGGGTCCACACAATAGAACCGTCAAGTTTCCACCTTCCTTAGCTATATGCTAGCTTCGCGATCCACTCGTATAGCTTAGTAGGAAAGAAGGCAAAAAATATTTCGTGGATCTCCATATACAGGTATTGGTCTATCCACTGTTCTTTTGATAGTCATAGGTTTCTGTTCTCTTGTGTTATGAACTCGTGGATCCTTTTGTCCAACTAGCCTTCGATTGCTTTCTTAGTTGGATTCCAGTGATATGACATCACACATTTATTATGTAGATTCCGGTCCTGGCAAATAGAACCATTTGTTGGCTTGAGGGGGCCTAACCCAGGTTTAGCATTAATTATCCAAACAAATCCCTACATTACTGGCCCTTTTGGCATCAGCCTGCACAACGTGGACTGAAGTCTCACCCAAAGCAGTATGGGGGGATGTTGGAACCAAGTTTTTGCACCCTTGAGATGGTTGTGATGTTGGTTTATTCTGGCTATGCCTGCCTTCAAACAGGTTTCTTAGCCCTCTATTCCACCCCTCAGTCCCTTTGTGAAAGGGTAAAATTGGCTTTTGCGCAGCCCCAACCTGCGTCATAGGGACTTTCGCACTGCTAGGGCATCGAACTATGATATTTCCCAAACTATGCTAAGTGTCTTATATACCTTATTAACCAATCTTAGTTAGCTTTGCGTAAACAAATGTTCTTACTTGCATTCACTTAGCCAACACATTTACATATTATCATGCATCATATAAGCATTATAAGTGAAATTCATACCCAACATAACAAGATGCATTAATAGGAAAGAAAGATGCAAAAATTGTAGAATACTTCTCTTTATTGATAATTTCAAATAATTACAGACTTGACCCACCCTGCGCACTCAGCTGTAGGGGTCCATGCACTCAGTTGCAGACTTCTGGGCCACCGCACACTTAGTTGTAAAGCCTCTACCTATGCTACGACCCGATCTTATACTTCTACCTCATAGCTATCTCTCATACATCATATCTTCATTTCTTCCTTTCTTGATTGATTTGAAGTACTTAGAGGCTAGCTCTATTTATACTATCCCATGGTCCACGGACCATGGGTAGATATTTTACAACTAACATTACATTTCCAACATAAGGGCGGGCTGTAGGTTTTAACCCCGTACAAAAATTACCTGCATACGAATTCTAAAACACATAAAATAAGCAATGTGAGAGCATAACACATAAAAACACATATACACAGAGATTTCCCCTGGATCCCAAAACCGGGACTACCATCTTGATTTTTCATTATGTTCCTTTCAATGTTACAATACATATTTATACATGCCGAAGCATCCAATACCATGGACATAAAACCATCGCGTCCAAAACCAT
>APFE030341367.1:113923-158525 GCA_000404065.3 Pinus taeda | reverse complement strand
GTGCCTTTTCTTTTCCATTGGCTTTTTTGCTTTGATGTCCTATCTAGCACTACCCTTATTTCTTCCAAGGCCCCACATTAAACAGTTGGGAACCTTAGTTTCTCTACCTAACTACTGATCTGCCAAGATTAAACAGTTTGGACAGATTTCTTTCTCTATTCTACAACATAAATTGAAAACATGGCATGACCCAGATTAGACTGTTGGGTCATCCATCAAACTTTAATGGGCATGAAGGCATGTACACACCTTGTCTTTCTTTGCAAATATGGAACCTTTGTAGCAGCAAAGTAGAGCATATTTGGCACTTGAATTTGCCAATCATGAAATATGAAACCTATTGGTATAGGTATCCAACAGGCTCATTGTACTCTTTTCTGAAAATTTTATGACAATCTAATAGAAGAAGAATTTCAAAGGGTTTCCCCCCTAATGGGGTTTTTCCCTGGTCTTTGACCAAATCTGGCATCTCTTGTTGATGTGTTGATTGTCTCCTTTATCATTGCATTTATTGTTCTATCTTCAATTATTTTTTTTGAATGGAAAGACTAATTGTAATTCCAAACATTGTTAATTGAAGTGTGGAATTGGTGTAAAGTAATTGATACAACATCAAACAATCTAAAAATTAACACATATTTGTAGTGATAAAGGTAATGATGTTGGGAATGCGAAGGTATTGAGTAGGTACCTGATATTGCAGTAGTTTCATGATGTTTTCCCATTAGATATTTCAAAGGTCTCTCCTCACAGAGAAGTGAACTTTTCCATTGAGTTGGTACTAGGGGTAGCACCAACATCGAAGGCACCATACAGGATGAGAAAACTGGAGTTAATAGAGTTGAAGTTACAATTGAAGGAAATGCTTGACAAGGGATACATTAGGCTAGGTGTATCACCTTGGGGTGCACCAATATTGTTTTTGAAGAAGAGGGATGGTACATGCTATGCATTATTACAGGAAGTTGAACAAAGTGACCATCAAGAATAAGAACCTGTTGTCAAGGATTGATGACTTTTTCGATCAGTTGAAGGGAGAAACAGCATTCTAAAATATTGATCTGAGATCAAGATGTCATCAGGTACACATCAAGGAAGGGGACATATACAAGACATATTTCCAAACTAGGTATGGACATTATGATTTTGTTGTATTTCCATTTGGTTTGACTAATGCTCTAGCTACTTTCATGTGCTTGATGAATAGTTTGTTGCACCCTTATCTGCACAAGTTTGTTGTTGTATTCATTTATGACATCTTGATATTTTCTAAAAATGAGAAAGAGCATGTTGAGAACTTAGTAGTAGTGTTGAGATTACTAAGAGAGAACCAATTTTATGCTCAGTTCAATAAATGCAGTTTCTTTCAGATAGAGGTACATTACTTAGGACATGTTGTTTCCAAGGAAGGAATTGTAGTGGATCCAAAAGATACTAGGTTATCATGGAGTGGGAAACTCCTAGAAATGTGGATAAGGTAATATCATTTATAGGGCTAGAAGGTTATTAAAGGAGGTTCATCAGGAACTTCCCTCACATTGCATATCTTATTACGTAACTACAGAGGCAAGGTAAGAAATTTGAATGGACAGAGGAACGTGCAACAAGTTTTGAATAGTTCAAGCAGTTGTTGAGGAATGCTCGAGTGTTAAATATTGTAGATCTAGACAAGGAGTTTGTGGTGTGTAAAGATGCTTGCAAGAGAGGACTTGGTTGAGTCTTGATGCAGGAAGGACAAGTGGTATGCTATGATTTATGGAAACTAAATGAGAATGAGCAGAATTATCTCACACATGATCTTGAGTTGGCAACAATCATTTGTGCATTGAAGATGTGGAGACACTATCTTCTTGGTTGGAAATTCATCTTGATGAGTGATCATAGTGGATTGAGGTATCTATTTGACCAACCAAATCTGAATTCCAGGAAAGCTAGATGGTTGGCCACCATCAGTGAGTTTGAATTTGAGATCAGGTACATCAAGGGTAAGGAGAACAGGGTTACAGACACTCTTAGCAGGAAAGTATAGGTGAATCAAATAACACCTATGAGCTTTAATGGGATAGACTTATAGGATCGGATCTTACATGCAAGACAATAGGATGTAAGGTACACGGAGCCTATGCATAGGTTACAGTAGGGTACAAGTGGTTAGGATGTAGATTATCGTCTTACAATAAATGGTTTGGTCATATTTAGGGACATGATATATGTGCCAAATGACAGTGAGCTCAAGAAGGCTATCTTGTGAGAGTTTCATGCAAAATTGTATTTAGGTCTCTCAAGATACCAGAATACATTGACAGTAGTGAAGATTTTTTTATTATTGGCCGAATCTGAAGAAGGATGTAACAGAGTTTGTGGCTAGACGTTTGGACTGTCAACAAGTGAAAGTAGAATGTAAGCATCCAAGTGGACTACTACAACCAATTTTGATTCCAAAGTGGAAGTGGGAGGTCATTTCCATGGATTTCATCATAGGTTTACCAAGGAAATCTAGATAGCATGATTCCATCATGGTTGTGGTGGACATATTGACAAAGGTAGTGCACTTCATTCCAGTGAAGTCTACGTATTTAGCTAGTGATGTGGCATAGGTATTTATTAAAGATTTAGTGAGGTTGCATGGTGTTCCAAGGAATATTGTGTTAGACATGGATGCTAAGTTCACGTCCCAGTTTCGGAAGGAGTTATTTGTAGGTTTGGGGACAGATTTGGCGTTTGGCACAGATTATCATCCACAAAAAAATGGATAGACAAAGAGGGTCAACATGATATTTGAGGACATGTTGAGGATGTATATGATGCATAAGTAGAGGATATGGGAGGAGTTCCTTCTGGTGGTTGCATTCACTTATAATAATGGTTATTAGGAGTCATTGAGGATGAGTCTGTTTGAGGCACTCCATGGGTGGAGTTGTAATACTCCCGTCAGTTGGAGTGATCCAGTGAATAGGATATTGATAGCACTGGACATGTTAGCAAAGATGGAATAGGAAATGTAGGTTATCAAGAAGAATCTAAAGGCAACACAGGATAAATAGAAGATTTATGCAAATCAGGATAGGATGTTTAAGGAGTTTCAGGTTGGGGAGCAGGTATATTTACACATCAAGTCAAATAATATATCCCTCAAGATTGGATCAAGTTCCAAGATAGCACCTTAGTTTTGTGGACCTTTCAAGATTCTTGAAAATATTAGACCAATAGCCTATCAACTTGCACTTCCTCTGACAATGAAAGTACATGATGTTTTCCATGTGTCATTGCTTAAGAAGTATGTTAAAGGTCTTGATCATGTGATTGACTGGTCTGTATTGCAGGTGGATCCAGATGGATAATTCTAGTGGAAACCTCATTATATATTGCTGAGAAATATGCTTATGCTCCGGAACCAAGAAATCGATCAGGTTAAAGTGTAGTGGAAGTACTATGGACCTGATGAAGCTACATGGGAGATGGTGGATCAGATGTAGGCTATGTATCCTTCTCTATTCGTTGGTTGAGAGAATGTATTTATAATATGTTTTGGTGTGATGTTTTGGTATATGTACATATGTATATGGATTTAAATAATGCTTTGAGTTGTGTTGTAAAGCTCTAATTAGCGGTATGGGTGTCATCATGTTGTTATGTGTCATATCGATTTGCTTCTCAACAAGTTGATCATTGTAAATAATGCATCAAGCTAAGTTATAAATTTCCATGGGTAGTATGATTTACTTATAACAATCTTGTTGGTTTTAGGTGTCATTAAACATCGAGGATGATGTTCCCCCAAGGGGGAAGTTTTTGTAACAACCCTGGTCAAAATTCCATGTCATAAATTTAATAAAGGAAAAATAATAACCAAGGTCATGGGACATATATTACAAGTTGAGTGTTGGAAAAATATCCTAGTGTGGGTGTTCATTTGGTTTATTATGGCTAAGGAAATTGGCAAACGCTTTGGAAAGACATTGTTGGCTTGAGGGGCTCAAATCTAGGTTCAGAGTTAGTTGCACTAAACAACAAAGCCCTATACCATTGGTCCTTTTGGTAATGACTTGCTTGCGCAGACTGCAGTCTCACTCGTGGTG
Organism: Pinus taeda; assembly: GCA_000404065.3. NCBI lineage: Eukaryota > Viridiplantae > Streptophyta > Pinopsida > Pinales > Pinaceae > Pinus > Pinus taeda. Next base: position 154,446 of record APFE030341367.1, on the reverse strand, counting down.
ATATTTGGGGATGCTAGAACCATTTTTCTGCATCCATAGGGGCTATGTAGTGTGGTTGTATAGTTTCTTTCAGTTTCAAGACTTAATCTATCATTTGCGAACCGTTAACCTTATTATTATAGTTGTAGAGTGTTTTCCTACGTAACCGACTTGCGAGCTACATGTAACTAGTCTAACATGCATTATTCATCTTATAAAATAGTAGTTGAACCTTTGCGATGCAATTACAAAAGGAATATACAAAAGCAAACCATAGTTAAGAAAAAACATAGAAACTACGTGAACATATAAAAATACACAGATCTGTTCCAAATTCTTCTTTATTAATCCAAAGATTCACTAATACAATCTTTTTGGCCCTGCACACACAACTACAGGGGCCTGCGCACACAGCTACAAACTTACCAAGGTCTTCACACACACAGATGCAGGAGCCTTCCCCTTTTCCGAAATATAGAAATATAGCCAAAGCATATTCACATTACATTCATTCATTGCTGTAGAGTTGCTAATACATCCCTTTATATATCCTTTACCCTTAAAATACCATGGTCCCCAAACCATCGACGGAGCTCAAAATATTCTAAATAATCCCATCCCATTACAAAAGAGGGGGCTTTAACCCACCCTAAATACCCTTTGACTCTTATAACTCTGTGTTAATCATGCTCCTCTCCTCAAAATGTGGAGACTTTACATGACAAACAAAACTTGGACCTAGGGGACCCTTACCTAATAGGCCACCAACACAAATATGTGACTCATCCTCAAGTCACTTAGCCGGTATGTCCTTGATCTTTTCTTTGAGGCCATTGTATTCAAAATTCAATGAATGAATTTTATATGTGCACTGCGTTGCGGCTTGTCGAACTTCTTCTACGACCTTCTCTGTTGTCGGCCCTTCTGTTGCTAGACCGATTGTTTCTGTCTATTTCTTTCTCTTTAATTTTCTCTCCACTTTCTACAAGATTTGGTAGGCCTCATCTACCCAAGGGTTCATATGCATGAAGATTATTTATGCTTTCCACCGTAGCTCATCAATCTTTCCTTATAGAAGTGTTCCTTCCTAAAGACAAGAAGATTGTTGCACAGGTGATAAGGTCCACATTGTAGCTTTGAGCTCATCAACTGTAGTTGTTTTTCTCTTATTTCCACCTCGATCTTATGCACATGTGAGTCCTCCTGCAGCAAGGCCTATATCTCCATCATATCCACAAAATGTTGACCACATTCCTTGACTGCAGTGGCTATCTTTTCCATATCAAATTTTATTGTAGCTTTGTGTTTCTCTTGAAATTCAAGTGGTGTTGTACATTTTAGCTTCATTTGGAGTTCTGTAATTTTCATATGCAACTCAAATTTGACTTTTCCCACCTCTGCCTATGACTTCTTGACCACTGCTACCAGCTTCTGAATATTTTCCACTGAGGTTGCCTTTGTCGGGATCTAGAGCTCTGGAAGCTCACTACAAACTTTGGTTATAGCCTCTTCCAGTTGTTGGTTGCACACAATTGCCTCGTCGCGATCTTGCATCACTTTATTATTTTCTTCGAACATCTATTAGTTGTCATTTTTCACTTCTTTTATGACCAACAGAGCTTGCTACTCTTGTATCTTCAGTTCATCAAAGACTCCTTGGTACAATTCATCCAATGTATGAATGGGGAATGTCGCAAGGTTGAGACTTATAATTTTCCAGTACTGCACACACTCTTGGTCTTCGATTGTCTCAAAATGGAGAGAGCACCCTGGTAGTTACATTGCTTGGAACTCAGATGTGATTTCTATAGTGGTACTAAATTTTTCCACACTCACTTAACCCATACCATATTGCCTCCAAATATCTCTTCACGCGGATATACACATAGTGAAAATATGCTTTAAAGTTAGAAATGCTATGATATTCTTGAAACAAAATTGGTGATAGTCGTAGCTTTTCTAGTTGATCATAATGTGCATATCCATCTCAAATGAGACCCAAAACAATTTGTTCTTTATAACCTGGGTTGGTTCCTTAGATGCCCATAGCGAGGCATAATTCATAGCCTCACACACATCAGGGTCTACAGTGGAGAACTGTGACTCGTCCGACATTCTCCATGTTTTTAGTGCAATTAAGAGCAATAACCACACACGAGACCATTTGTTCGCTTGAGGGGCTCAGACCCAGGTTTATAGTTAGTTGTGCTAACCAAAAAATCTCTATACCATTGGCCTTTCAGCAATGATCTACTTGCACAGACCACAGTCTCACCCGGGACAATATTAGGGGATGCTAAAACTAGGTTTCTGCATCTAGAGGGGCTATGCAGTGTGGTTTTAAGGTTTCTTTCAGTTTAGGGCTTAATCCAACATTCACGAACCATTAACCTTATTGTTATAGTCGTAGAGTGTTTTCCTACTTAATCGACTTGCGAGTTGCACGTAACTAGTCTAACATGCATTATTCATCTTATAAAATAGTAGTTGAACCTTCACAATGCAATTACATAAGGAATATACAAAAGTGAACCATAGTCAAGAAAAAACATAGAAACTACGTGAACATATAAAATGGATAGATCTGTTTCAATTTCTTCTTTATTAATCCAAAGCTTCACTGATACAATCCTTTTGACCTTGTGCAAATAGCTATAGGGGTTTGTGCACACAGCTACATACTTACCTAGGTCTTTGCTCACACAGCCTTCCCCTTTTCCCGAATACAAAAACATATCCAAAACAAATTCACAACATTACATCCATTCACTACCTTAGGTTTTCTAAGACATCCCTTTATATATCCCTTTCCCTTACAATACCATGGTCCCCAAACCATGGGCAAAGCTCAAAATATATTAAATAATCTCATCCCATTACAAAATAGGGGGATTTGACCCACCCTAAATCTCCTTTGAGTCTTAGAACTCTGCACTAGTCACACTCTATTCCTCAAAATGTGAAGACTTTACATGACTTAGACAAAACTTGGACCTAGGGCACCCCTACCCAACAAGCATGAGGCATTAATTGGAATTTTATGTATGAAAATAATGGAAATTAGGAGAAAAACAAGGTGAAAGGTCACAATTTTCATGTGAGGAGGAGAATGAAAGAGAATAGTGGAAAATTAAAGAAATAGAGGCCTCATTTATAAAAAGGCTTTTGGGGATCAGTGGGTACCTTTTGTCAGTTCAGTTTTGGATTTCTCTCCATATTCTCTCTCTCACGCACTCTTGGACACTTAGAGTATTCTTGGAGCACCCTAGCATTGGATCAAGGAAAGAAAAGCAAAGACCAGGAAGGCAAAGGAAAGAAAATATAAAGTAAGGAAGAGCAGGATCAAGCAGCTACAATGGGATTATTTGCAGGTATCGTTTTGCATGTGTGATTTCTTTGCTAGATTTGGCATGCATGGTACATGCATGTGTGTATTTGGTTCTCTTGTTGTCATTAGCAAAGCATTTTAAAAGTGTGATAGTGTTCTTCATCCTTGCCTTTCCATTTTTGGATATCCATGGTATGATGGGTTCTCTTGTATTTGGTTGAGCTAGGTTGTTGGATGGTTTCGAAACTGTGTGAGGTGGTCTCTGAAAGAAAGAACACATGGCCTAGGAATCCATGAACCAGACTGGGATTGTGGTAAAGCCATATTTTGTGTGCTTTCATGGGCCTAGGAATCCTTGACCATTGTATGATGGGATATATGGTAAATCCTAGAGGTGTGTTCCCTCAAACATTGTATGAAGGGATATATAGTAAAGCCTAGAGACTAGGAGATGGAAGATTCCTCAAGGTGTAGACAGAGAAATCGATGGAATCCATGCTTATTGAAGGCTTATTTATCCAGTGGGGATTGCGGTAAAGCCTATGGACACCTGGTTGGGTTTGGTTTTGAATCCCGCATTCATGCTTGGAATATGGCATGGGGGTGATTGGATAAAAGAAATATTTGTTTCATCCAATCTATGGTCGAGTGGTTCATGGAAGTCCCATACCTTGTTCATTTTTTCATTGATTAATAAGAGTTATTTATCCTTGGTATATCATGTGTAAATGTATTGTCTTATATGTTATGACTATTATATCCTTGTATTTATGTTGGTTACGAGTATGTTTTATGAAATACTTGATGTATGGATCTCATCATGTTTTGATTTGCAAATGAATGTAAAATGTATACATGACCTAATAGATGATAATGCAATTGTTGTGATATGGAAACAATGCTTCTTTATGAATTTTAGATAAGAATGAGACCCCTATGCTCAGATCTGTTGTTAAAACCTGTAGAATGAATATTTGTGACATGATTGATGAAATGCCTATGATGGCTATTAATGGTCCATTCATGTAATTGATCAAGTGTTTGCATTTGTACCTCTTTTCAGTTTCATTAATCATTTGTAAAGGTTTCATGAAGTTATGGGCAATGGTCTGAGTCTTGGCCTTGAAAAGGTGGCACATAATCCAAGGTCTTTGGCTCGGAACTGTCTGGAAAATTCCACAGTCATTGGCATGCCCTTGCTATGGGAGAAATTGGAAGGCTTTGGTCACATGCATGCCTTTTCATGGGACTAACTAAGGCTATAGGATAGTAAAAAGCTAAGTTGTCTCAGGGGTTAACCACCTAGAAGGGTTGGTTACCTCCTGAAGGGTATTTAGCACCTAGGAAAGGTCAGTTTGGTTTTGTTTGTCGATTCTACTTCCTTAACTGTACTTGGGGAGTTGAATCACATCATCGTAGCCACTCTTCACATGTTTACCCCAGTGGACCAATTAGCTTAGGTAAATGTGGGAGGAAGGTGTTTACATAAAGAATCAAGGGTTACAATATAATATAGTCATGAACTCATCTATGAGGTAGGCATTCCCATGCTTAGTATAGTATATCAACAACTCTATACCTAAGTATGGAAATGTGAAAAAATCCATCTGAATAACTCAAACTCATGGCCACCAAACATACATCTTCGATCCATGCTCAGATAGACTCAATATGAACATATCCATCATCATATAGCGTGGATCTACACATTAGTCATGAAAACTCCTTGCAGCCTATATGGATGAAACTAAATCCAAGGTCTTCGTCACTACCACTCTATAGTACAAGTATAATCATGCAAATGAATGTGTCAAGGTTAAACATGGAAAACACCATCTGATTACTGGTAAATGATGAAGACCATTAACAAACGCGAGAGGAACCATCAGTAATGTCAATGGCCCTCAAGGTATACTAGTACAATCTATGAAGTGTGAATAAATGAAATGAAGTCGAACACATAGAATCTTCCAATTAAAGGCTAATGATGTGAACCAATGATCAAAAGTGAGGATACTTTCCATTGAGGCATGCAAGTTCCAAGGCACTAAAGGGAGTTTCTAAGTCATATTCCTAGATAATATATTGAAGTCGATAAGAAGTGACCCATCGCAAGAGGGCCTTGATGTATCCCCCACTAGTGACACGAAACTGGTATCAATATTTTGAGTAGGACAAACAAAGCAATTCAAGATTGACTCAGGGATGGCTGGTGTGAAATAGGGCTATAAGTGTCACAAAACATTTTAACTAAGGTTGAACTTATTTTAAACATATTGGTGACACTATATGGATTCAGAAACACTGACACAATATGGGATCAAAAACCACTATGAAGTCTTTCAAGAAGGTGATATCAATAAATAGGTAAGTGGATTTCCCAACCCATTAGACACGAAAGTGAAAGAGTGTCATGTTCAAGAGTGATCATTGCCAAATATTGACTCTATACATTGTTTCCCAAATTTTCTCCAGCATTTCTGGCAAGTACTTCTTTACTTTTAGACAAGCTTTAGGAGGATAACATATGCTTGTAGTATAAGCTCATCTGTCATATAAGTCCTTTGAAGTATTTTTAATGAAACTTCGGAAGGAGTGGTTCGATCTCATCATGATTGACAAGTCCTACACAATTTACATTTTACGCGTCTATTGAGGGGGTAGCTTGACTTCTTTTTCACATTTATAGAGTTTGAAAAAGAAACGAAAAGGAAACTCCATAGATTATTTCTCATAAATTTAGTCCCTCGAGCCCGAAAAAGTGTACAATAATACAAGGTAGAACGCTTTTAGTCATGATTGACTAAAGCACACTATTTTTGTAAATATTTTATGTATCCCATAAAAGGGGTAAGCTTATACTTGGTAGATGTTTCTTCATATACTTTTATGAGCATGAAAGTAACAATTTTACTCAAAAATATTTTCATATTTCAAGAGTCTAAAAAGAGCTTAAAGGGGACTCCATGGGGGTCGCTTTTTCATTTAGTTTTAATAAGCCTGAAAAAGCGATAAAATTATACTCTGTAACTTTTTCTCATGTATTTTTTATTAAGATAAGTAACAAAGATTAAGATCAATATAAGTTTCATTTTTACACAAGCTTGAAATAGAGAAAAAATTATGCTTGAGATAGGTTTCATTTTTACACAAGATTAAAACAAAGAAAAATGTGCTTGAGATAGGTTTCATTTTTGCACAGGGTTGAAACAAAGAAAAAATTATTCTTGAGATAGGTTCCACGCCCCCCAGCATAATGGCAGAGGCTATTAGCTTGATTCTAGCATGATGATCAAAGGCACATGGCCCCCAAACTTCGTTTCATCCGCTCAAGCAGACTACTGGTTACTAAGAGGCAAATGAAATGAAGGTTCATTTACGAGATAAGGTGAAAGACTTGACTCAACATTTATGAGATCTAGTCAAATACTCGAATCAATTAGAGGGGGATATGCTTCATTTTTTAATGAGCTTGACAAAGGAAAATAATTATGCTCATAACACCTTGTTTCATTTTTTAACGAACTTGATACAAGAAAAATTATGCTCACCACACTTTGTTTCATTTTTAACGAGCTTGACGCAAGAAAATAATTATGCTCCTCGCACCTTGTTTCATTTTCACTGAGATTGATGCAAGAAAATAACTATGTTCATGGCACCTTGTTTCAGTTTAACAAGCTTGACACAAGAAAATAACTATGTTGATGGCATCTTGTTTCATTTTTTAATAACATTTACACAAGAAAAGGAACTATGCTCATGGAATTTTGTCATGGATTCCAAAGGGACAATGCTCTAGAAGAAAAAATGCCAAGGTACACACCTCTATCATGGCTTCCAAGAGGTCTTCATCAGATGGAAGAACAATTCCTTGGAAGAAATACATGTCAAGGGACTTGTAGGAAGATCAAGCTCCAATGTCCCCATTGAAGGGTTTAACATGTCACTTACCCAATCTAAGTTAAAAGAAATCGGTCATACAGTGGGAGGCTCATTTTTATCGATAAGTGAAGGCATGGGACAAGTTTTCGCATAATTTACCTGTGGTGGGGTGGATATCTCTTCTGTATAAGGAACATTTAGGGAGGTTGGATGGTTGGTAGTTAGATCAATCCCACCAAATGAAAAATGGTCAATAGTCACAATGTTATCATTATGAGGGAAATACACTGCACAAAAGAGTGTGGACATGACAGCTTTCATTGCATAGACATTGTCTTTCCCAAGGAGAAAATTGAAATCCAATGGCCCTTGGACTACCATGAAATCAATACAGGTAGTTTTTCCTCCCAAGGTAATGGGAATTTGAGGAAGGATTCCTAAAGTTTCACTATCTCTTCTATTAGAAACCAATATATTCTTAGTAATAGACACAAGTTGAGGGGAACCCAAATCTTGTCAAGTGATCAAGGATAAAATACTGATAAAAGCACCTTCATCTATAATAGTGTGACACAAGTTCTTATCACAAGCCTTCACAATGATCTGGAAAGGGGCATAAGAAGGGAGACAAGTCTTTGTCAGTCTATTCCAATCAAAGGAAATGACCTTAGTATTTGGAGGGGGTTTCATGGAAATTTGTGAAATTCCCCCTTATGTGGTGGAATCCAAAGTAACAAGAAGAACATTAGTGGTATTAACTTCACTCTATAAGGGGAGAGTAGGATCAATTGAAGATAGAATCAAGTTGACCACTTCATCAACCAATGGTTCATCAACCTAAGTGGTATGGATTTCACTCTCCAAGAGAAGAGTGGGATTGATTGAACTTGGAATGGGATCAATCACTTCATTAACTGATAGTATTTTGGGAGAAAGCTTATAATAACCAGTGGGAAGTTGTTTATGAGAAACAATAAGGTTTTCGAACAATTTAGAGGCTTCATCCATATGAGGGAAAAGTTGAGTTTGATGACTCCCTTCGCATAACCTACAAGGAAACCTAACTTTACCCTTTTCCCTTAGAACCTTATAATCATTAGTTTGTAGGACCAACAGTAAGTTGATGAGAATCTTTAGGCCACACTTCAAAGACTTTAGATATACCAGGAAAATCCTTAAGAAGTTAGGCACCGTTACAAAGCTTGCAAGGGTATTTGGGCTTGCAACACATGTTAGAGGGTTTCTCAACATCATCTACACTCAAATCAATGGTTGGTTGGTTGGCCTCTTTCTTATCTTGCTTCTTCTTTGTCTTCTTCCTTTTGTTCTTCTTGTTAGCCTCCTAGTTATTGGCTTTAAGACTTTCACTAGGTGAAGAAGAAGAAATGGTAGAAGACATGATGGGAAAAGGAGATAAAGGGTCAACAAGAGGTTTTTTTTGTTGAGGCGAAGCAGCTTGGGTATTTGGGACTAAAGAGGCTGGAAACAACCATACTAGTAAACCTATCATGAATCTGGGAAGGGAAAATGTAGCCATATAAGGAAGACCAACATTTTCGAAGCAAGGAAAAGGATTAATATCCCACGTTAAAAGGGGTTCCCTGGTTGGTAGATTTTGGAACTATTGTCATAGTGAATTTTGATTAGGAAATTTTAGCAGTGTATGATAGTTAAATCCACAATTTTAATCAATCAACAAATAGTAGTAGTAAAAAGGGTCACTATGTATCAAAGGTTTACCAAGTTGTTGTGAAATGCCATATATCATTAGGTATGTGCAGGTTATCTCCCCAAATGTTGTGTTCAGTGTATCACATACAACAAGGAGGTTGAATCGGTTACTTATGGATGGTTTGCAACCTAAAAGGGGGCTTCCTATATACTTGAGGGTATGTGGAAGTACAGTTTGTGTTAGTGTTGTCTAATATGTAATTGTATGATGGGAAGAATTCCTATATACTCATCATACGTGGAGTGTCTTCCTATATACCCAAATGTATGTGGGATAGCAGTCATATATACTCTAATGTACATGGAATACCGAACACCTGCAAAATCTAACACGGACAAGAAACAACAACTCCTATGTTTATAGACGTCGAAACACATCTTCTAACTTAGACCCACAATAAATGTGATTATTACTTTTTGTTAAAGGTAATTCCAAACTAATACAACAAATATGAAATTATAAACTCTACAATTCGATGAAATCTTATTTACAAGGAAGAAATCTTTTCAAACAACCCAAATATGCAATGATTCCCTTTTGTAAACGAATTTCAAAAGACAAACTAAATAACAATTCCAAGCAAAATCTCTTTCAAACAAGTCCCAATAACAAAAAAATTATTTTTCTTTTTTGGTGTTTTATAGAAAAAGTAGTCACTATTTAATTCAAACTAATAAAACAAACAAATTCAAATTGAAGCTATCTTTCGTGAGAATTACTAATAATTCTTTACAAAAATCATAAATGAATATTTGATCAAATTTACTAAAAGAAAATAGAGTGATACAACATATTCCAAAAGAAAAAGACCCTTTTTTGATAGATCAATAAACCAATTAGAGCCAAAACCCTAAAAATGTAAAGATAAGTATTTTTTTCAAAAATACAATTAAATACAAAAATTCAAATTTAAGGTTGACTTTTCCATGATTAACATAGATTCAAAAAATGACTGAAAGTGAAGAAGTTTAGACCAAGAAGACAAAAGTCCTGAAATTTTTCAATTTTCTAAGGTTGTCACAGACAGAGGTTGTTCACACCAGTTTAACGAAATAGGTATTCACTTCAATCCTTTTCTTGCTTGATTTCTTGCTCCACTTCGATCTCCGAAGACTCAAACATATACTAATTAGAAGATCAAGGAGATTTGATACAATGAATGCAAGCAATAAGCAGATCTTGTGAGAAAAACAATATATATTGTATTAACAAATAAGAAGGATAGACTACAACCAAGGCCTTAATTTCATAAGCCTCCACTCAAATATCTCCAATCCTTCCTTTGCAAACAAGACTTCAATCTCAATTTGACAACATAAGGACATAAACCAAGTACTTAAAATTTCAACCCCTTCTCCTTTGATCTGCATTGTATTTATAGGAGAGGAGAGGAGGTTGGAGATCCATTTTCCATTGGATGAGATCCACAAAAATGGGGGAATAGGTTCCATAATGAGTGGGATTAGATACATCAATCTTGGGATGAGGCCCAGATAGGTAAGGGCTCGAGTCAATGTTTTTGGGACAAGATTCCTCAACAAGGCTTCTAGATTTCACTTTTTATTTTTACCCATGTAGAAAGGTTGTCACATTTTTTAATGTAGATAGGTGTTACAATGCTCACAAGTAATGATGATTGAACATGTGATGTTTGCATTTTATTAATAGGTTACATGTGACAATGCCTAAAATTAGGGCTATTTGATAATGTATTCCATGATTCTTGTTATTCTTAGAATGGTTTTTCTTCCGACTTTGTAGGGGATTATCAAAAATCTTCATTGGATAGCGAGAGATCCAGATTTGTGCTCATTTTCATACTAGTGGAAAAATGGCATGTAAAAGGATTGATTTTTTGGCTCTCCTCTACTTTGTGTCTCTTTACTCTTCCATGTATTGCATCTGATTATGCTTTTTATTCGTTGTTCCTTCCTATTGGTAAACAATGCATACTTTTCACTAGATTACAATAGTCAATGTCTTAAGTTGGTGATGCAAGTTGAACCATTCAACTTTTCTTGTTGTTTTTTCCTATGGTACTTGCACATGACTCAAGGTGACTCAAAAATATATTTTCTTCTTTTTTATTTATTTTTTCACCATTTTTAATCTCTTTTTCTCCTTTTTTTTAGGCTTATTGGCTACCTCATGGAGGTTTTCAACTAGTGATCCTGCCCCAGTTTCCTTGAAGGAGGTTTTCACATGCAGTTCTTATTATTCCTCTTTTTTTTCCTCTTTTATTATTATAGGATGTCTCATGGAGGTTTTCACCTAGAGTTCTTATTTTTCCTCATTTTTTCTTTTTTTATAATTATAGGATGTCTCATGGAGTTTTTCAAATAGTGAGTCTACCTCAAGTGGCTCAAAGGAGGTTTTCTCTTAAGGTTTTTTGTTCCTTTTTTTTTAATTTTCTTTGTTGAACAAGGACAAAATGGATTGGAAGCTTTGATTCTCTCAATGAGATCCATTTCCTTATTTATTGAATTAGTAAACTCATCCTTGGAGAGGAGCTTCTTGTATATTTTCAACCAGTATCCATTTACTAAAAGTGAAACTTATTCCTCAACTATAGTCATGCTTTTGACTGAGCCATTATCATAACACTTCTCAACCAGATAAGGCCATATCCATCTAGTCATAAGCTTACACTTGAAATATTTAAACCTAGAGTCATATAGGAGATCCCAATAACCCTCTTAAAATGCTTCAGTTTTAATGTGCTTTTCATTCCAGAATTTTCTCTGCATGTGGACTACTCTAGTGTGCAATAAGGCATGCATTCTATACTCATCTAGTGCATTCAATTGTTTCAACCTATTAGCTTGTTCTTTAGTTAAATTAATATCAAGTTGGGATACCATCCTCAAGGTGTTTTAATCCAATTCAATTTACATTAAATCCTTCTTACCATAGACTTACTTATAGGGGGTAAAACTAGTGGTGATCTTCTAGGTGGTGTTTTAGGACCAAGTGGCATCAACAAATCTTTTTTCCCATTCCTTTTTGTTGTTTCCAATCACTCTGGTCAGAGTTCTCTCTAATGCTACGTCGGTGAATTTCACTTTCCCATTTTTTGGGGGTTAATATGGAGTAGACTTTTGATGTTGAATGTAGTGTTGATTCATTATTCATTTAATCAAATTGGAGGTGAACTGGAAGCCTTGATTTGTCACAAATTCTCTTGGAAAACTAAACTTATAGAAGATATTCTCCCTTAAAAACTCAGTCACTTTCTATTTTTTTGTTTCTTCAACTTATTTCACATCATCCCACTTGGGAAAGAATTTTGTGCATACAATGATGTACTTCTTCTTCCCCTATGGGGTGTCAATGGGACCAATGAATTCCATGCCCCACTTCTCAAAAGGCTCAAAATACACCTAACATTGGAGGGGCATCTCATCCTTCCAAGTAGGTTTTTCCATCCTTTCGCATGCATCACGCTATGAATTATATCTCTACGCATCCTTGTGAAGGGTTGGATAAGAGTACCATTATTTCAAGATTTTGTAACTTGTCCTCATTATAGAAAAATGACCCCCATAGGGTTCATCATGGCAAGCTTATAGGATGTCATAAACATCATCCTCCCTCATGCATCTTGTCAGGATCTTATCAGGCCCCAACTTGAAGAGGTTTCCCCCAATCTAAGTGTGTGAGGCACTCTTTCTAACAATCTTACTTTTCTCCTTTAAAGATAGGTGAGGAGGGAATCAGCCCGTAGCTACAAAATTAGCAATGCTAGTGAACAATGGAGATAAGAGTGATATGGAAAAAGTATGCTCATTAAGGAATTGGATATCTATCACTTCATCTATAGACAAGGTTATTCTTGTTATATCTAAGACTTTTGTGGTCAATAATTTAGAAAATATTCTTTCAAATTAATCACATTGTAAGGATTGGGTCGATGTTTCAAACCAATTAATGTGGTTCATCCTCAGGGAAAGGTGAGAAATCAATTGATATGAGAGAATAAATAGCATCGATGCATCATTGTTCAGTGTTAGCCATTCAGAGTTAGCTGTTGGTGAAATAAAATTATGTAGGAGTAATTAACTAATATTTAGTTAGAAACTAGCTGTTATGTAATAATTAATTTTTACATAACAACTAGTTTCTAACTAAATATTAGTTAATTACTCCTAAATAATTTTATTTCACCAACGGCTAACTCTGAACGGATAACACTGAAAAATGATGCATCCATGCTATTTATGCTATCAGATCGATTGATTTTTCACCTTGCCCTGAGGATGAACCACATTAGTTTGTTCGAAACGTCGACCCAATCCTTACAATGTGATTAATTCAAAAGAATCTTTTCTAAGGTTATTCTTAATATAAAATCTATAACAACACTCTCCTTTCTAGGTTTCTCAATAATAGTCAAGTCAAATTGTTGCAATAGTAATAACCACCTAATTATGCAATAATTCACATCCAGTTTATCCAATAAGTACTTGATTGTTGCATGGTCAATGTGAACAAATACTTAAAATCCGATGATTTAATGCATGATTTCTTTTAAAGAATGTACAATGGAAAGAAACTCTTTTTCATTTATTGTATAGTTCAATTTAGCCTTGGAAAAAAAATAATGAAAAAAATTGCATCTGGGATTTTACCTTTGAATTGTCCCAGAGCTTCCCTAATCATCCTATCTGATGCATCTATATGGCTATGAAAGGGCAGAGTGCAACTTGGATCTCTGGGGACATTTGTTGTCATTAATTTTACTTTGATACCCTCAAATGCTTCTTGACATAAATATGTCCAACAAAACTTGACATATTTGGTTAGTAATGAAAATAAAAGTGAAGAAATCGTACTAAATTGTTTTATGGAACTTCGATAATATCCAATAAGGCCTAAAGAATTTCCAACATGTTTTTTATTTTAAGGAACAAGAACATTTTTTATATAATGGTTATTTTTCTAGGTTACACTTGGATTCCTTTGGAAGAGAGGAAATTCCCAAGACAAATCCCTCATTCAAAAAAAATAGGCACTTCTCATGGCTCGGGGAGAGGTTCATCTCTTCACACCTTTGCAAGACCTTGCTCAAGTTTGAGAGAGCCTATTGGAAATCATCCCCATATGGTGTGAAGTCATCCATGTAGATTTCAACTAAACCAACCATAAGGTCTAGGAATATACTTATCACTGCCCTTTGTAAGGTGGAAAGGGAATTGCACAGGCTAAATGGGAGAACTTTGTAAGTAAAAGTCCCCTTGTGGACATGTGAAGTTAGTCATATCCTAATCCTCAAGACTGATCTAGATGTGGTTGTACCCATTGAATCCATCCAAAAATCAAAATAACTTTTTCCCTACGAGGACATCAAGAACTTGTTCAATGAAAGGTAAGGGAAAATGATCCTTCCTGGTGGCCTTGTTTAGTTCTCTAAAGTTAGCACAAATTCATTTCTTGCCATTTTTCCTAGAGATGATGACTACGGGAGACATGCACTCAGAAATTGAGATTAGGTAGATGAATCCTACATCCAATATATTTTGTAATTCTTCTTTAATAATATCTTTTAATGCAAGTTTCATTCATCTTTTTAGTCGAGGTGTTGGGCATGTGTCATGATCTTTCCATGACTTGAGGATGGTGAGCAGACCTACCCATGGTTTTGGGCATGAAGGTTTTTTCCCATGCTATTTTATAGATCTGGTCAAGGGAATTACATTTATGTTCTAATTTAGGGTTAATGGATTGGGGTTTATGAATGATTTAACATGTATATAATGTAATGTAACGTTGAAAGGAATATAATGGAAAATCAATATGGTTTTCCTGGTTTGGGTTCTAGGATAAAATCTCTATGCATATTTTTTATTTTCTCACCATTGTTTATTTTTTTGTTTAAAAATTTGTTTCTAGGTCATTTTTGTATAGGGTTAAAACCTATAAAAGGAATCGGTTTGATCCTCCTTGATATATATGGTGAGTCCACAAAGAAGGATGTACTCCTTTCATTCCATTCTAGATCCATGTAAATGCATCAATATGTTGTTTTAAGACAGTGAGGAGTTGGTTTTCTTGATAAGCTAAGAGAAAGGGGCTAATTTTTAGTGTTTTAGCATTGTTTATTTCTATATTTTTTACATTATTTTTCTCAAAACCAACAGTTAACAAATCTTCCCATGAACTATCTTGAGAACAACTAGGCTACCCTATAAATGGTTCTTCTTTTAAGCCATCAATATTCATGGCAACGAGATATTGATTTTGCATAAATTTATCAATTAGATTGTCTTCGTCAATTTGCATATTGCTAGTGGTGGTTTCTGATGTACATACATGGCAGGATGATGAGAGGAAAATTTCATCTTCTTCTTATTCTTCTTCCTCTTCCCATGTATGAAAGGCATCCTCAACAACAATTTAAGATGGTAGGTCTAATACAAGTTGTTTTCTTGATTTCCCATTGGTGATGGTCATGTTCCCATCCCTACATATGATGTATGCATTAGTAGTGGCTAACTAGGATCTTCCTAAGATGAGTGCATAACCATTAAACCTAATCTTAAGCTCACGGATAAGGAATTTGGAGGGATACTCCCAAGAACCAATAGAGACAATTACATCTTCTATGATACCTTTATGTGCTACTATAGATATATCAGAAATTTGTAGCACAATATATTCCTTTCTTAGAGATACTTGGAGGTTAAGTTTGAGAATGGTGTAGGTTTTAACCCTGTATAGAAATTACCTACAAATAGATTCTTAAAATAGAAAAATATACAATGGTGAGAACATAAAATAAACACAGATATTTTCTCCTGGAACCCAAACTAGGAAAACCATATTGAGTTTTCATTCAATGTTACAATTCATTATATAAATGTCAAAATTCACAAACCCCGACGCATTAACCCCAAATTAGAACATAATTATATTTCCCTTGCCATGATCTACAAAATACCATGGGAAAAACCATCATGCCCAAAAATCCAAGTGTAAAAAGTATGCACAAAACCATGGGTAGGTTCCCTCACCATCCTTGGGTCTGACCCCCATCCTTGGGTCTGCCAAACTATTACACAGCATTTTTCCACTGTCCCTGTACTCCCCATCCACGATGTTGGAGGACCTCTACAGTGAAATCAACATGCTTTCCCTCTTCATGAGCAGAATAATTCCCCTTTGCATCATTTCCCAAGAATCTTCCTTTTATCCTAGTTTACAAGATCGACGCTACTGACCAGTTTTCTCCTCGTGCTAATTTACAGAGATTAAAACTATCCCTCCCGTCATATGGAGCGCCTGAGCCTTTTTCCAGTCACTCTGATCCTTTTTTGGAAGATTTTTTAAATATGGAGCTGAAGCTTCCACGTCTAGAAGCTTTGTAACAGAATTCTGGTAGATGGTTGGGCCAGATGGAACCAAGAAAGTTAGTTTGGGCTCCTTTTCCCTATTAGGATGGAACAAAATCAAGAGATAAGACCTTCTCCAATGATGAGAGGAACCATCTCCCATCCATCCAAGCTATATAAACCTCTATTTTTCCCAAGCAAAAGCTAGTTGGAGTTTTTATTTTTTGGAGTGAGTTTTAATAATCAATAAGTCATCTATAGCTTGTAGCTTTGTAGTGTATGTTTGAGGAAGAATAGTCTGTTTTTGGTGTGGTTTGAGACTAGAGGGAAAGAGACCTTAAAACTCCCATTGTTGGGGCTATCCATGAAGTGCTAGCAGAAGTGTGGGAACCCAGATACGTTGGAGGAGACCAGCAATGTCAAGGCACCGATTGTAATCTCTTTCTGATTTATATAAATGCAACTATTGATTGATTTCCTACATGGAGTGTCATTTTACATATTTATGGCTTAATGTTCCTTCACCTATTAAGTAGGTTGAATACAATATTGTATGATATCATGTTTTTTGTTGTTGTTGTTTGCTTGTTTCAGGTATTCGAAGGAAGGAAACTAAAGATAGATGGAGTGAGGAAGCAGGATCATCACCAAGCAGAATAGCGGTCTAAGAGTTAGGCCCCCTTAATTGATTCGAGCTTAAGGAGATTTTCTATAGATTGTTTTTTTGTGGCTAGACCTGCTCTCTCGAGCTAGAGGAATTGTTTATGTCTGCACTGAGAATTTACCAGCACCACAAATTGGCGACCATGTTGGGGAGTTGTTATATATGATCCTTTCTACTAGATGGTTGCACTCATGCCTTGGATCCATTTACATGATCTTCTCTGGATGGTTATGTCCATACCATGTTTCATGTATAACTTCTCAGAGTTTTAAGTGATGTATATGTATCTATGCTTGCTTGTAGGTTTTCTGATGACAGACTCTAGTTCCCTGCTTCGACTTGTAAAGCATTTCACCCCTCACTCTAGTTCGACCTTCACACTTTAGGGGGCATATGTTACACATCATTTTTTCATTGTCTCTGTACTCCCCGTACATGATCCTGGAGGACATCTACAGTGAACCCAACATACTTTCCCATCATGAAGAAACTCCTAGTATGTCCATCTTCATGAGCAGAATAATTCCCCTTTGCATCATTTCCCAAGAATCTTCCTTTTATCCCAGTTTAAAGACCAACGTTACTGACCAGTTTCCTCCTCATGTCGATTTGTAGAGATTAAAACTAGCCCTCGCACCGTACGGAGCAACTGAGCCTTTTTCCAATCACGTCAATCCTCTTTGGAAGGTTTTTTAAATATGGAGCCTAAGTTTCCATGTCTAGAAGCTTCGTAACAAAATTCTGGTAGATGGTTGGGCCGAATGGAGCCAGGGAAGTCAGTTTGGGCTCCTTTCCCCTATTAGGATGGAACAAAATCAAGAGATAATACTTTCTCCCATGATGAGAGGAACCATCTCCCATCCGTCCAGGCTATATAAACCTCTCTTTCCCAAGTAAAAGATAGTTGGAGTTTTTAGTTTTTGGAGTGAGTTTGAATGATCAACAAATCATCTATAGCTTGTAGCTTTCTAATGTATGTTTGAGGGAGAATAGTGTGTTTTTGGTGTGGTTTGAGACTAGAAGGAAAGATGCCTTAAAACTCTCATTGTTGGGGCTATCCATGAAGTGCTAGTAGAAGTGTGGGAACCTGGATACGTTCGAGGAGATCGGCAACGTCAAGGCATCAATTGTAATATCTTTTTTATTTATATAAATGAAATTATTGATTGATTTCTGACATGAAGTGTCATTTTACATCTTTATGGCTTAATTTTCCTTGACCTATTAAGTAGGTTGAATACAATATTGTATGCTATCACATTTGTTGTTATTGTTGTTTGCTTGTTTTAGGTATTCAAAGGAAGGAAACAGAAGATAGTTGGAGTGAGGAAGCAGGATCGTCACCAAGTGGAATAGCGTTCTAAGAGGTAGGCCCTCTTAATTGATTCTAGCTTAATGATTTACATAGATTGTTTTTTTGTGGCTAGACCTTCTCTCTCAGGCTAGAGAAATTGTTTGTGTCCGCACTAAGAATTTACCTGCACCACACCTAGTGCAACGTAACAGTGCATGGGCTAATTGTGTAAAGAATATAACACATACCCAACATATGGTTTTGCATGGCCATGACATTGTTTATAACTCCCAAATCAATGAGATTGTTTGGAACTGTAATGTCATTGGTGTGCACATCGACTACTGGGCTACCTAGATCTAAGTACTTGGAGATGATTACTCTCCCAATCATAAGATCAACTAGTTTCCCTATGACAATAATAGTATGGGCATCCTTTTTCTTTCTCTGAATCCTTATAATACATTCCTCTTTAATGAAATTGTTATATATATCAACATATTTGATGACTTTAAGGAAAGGGATTTTAACACACAGATTCTTCAGTTTTATCGGAAGTTCATCTTCTTCTAGAGTGTGTTCTCTCCAGGTTGTCAACTTTTCAGTATAGGGAGGTTTTGGTTGGGTGACTTGAGGTGCAATATCTTCCTTATCTTCCTTAATATTTTCTATTGTAGGAGGTGGATGAACATTTGGAAGTACCTTCTCATACATAAGGTCGATTTCTTGCATTTCTACTACATAAGTTTGGTAGGTAGTTTCTCCATTGTAGATTGGTTGAGCCTACTTATTATTGAGATTTTGATTTGGTTGGGTAGGTATTTGTGGTTGCTTTGGAGGAATGTTTTGGGGTGCTTGAGATTGCTAAGGAGGGGGGATCAAGGCAAGTGGTTGGACCACCTAAAGCCTCCATCTTGGTGGTGGATTACCCTATTGAGGAGTTTAAGTAGGCTATGGCTAGAAGGGAGGAGTAACATTTTGAGGAGGATATGGCTAAGGAGTGGGCATGAGCTAGGGTGAAGGGTTAGGAGGTCACCAAGGTTGATAATGAGCATTATAATTAGCATTGAAAGAAGGGGAGAAGTTCATACCTTATTAGAACTGTCTAAGAGCTTGTGGCCTGTTTTGGTTGACAAAGAATTGTTACTCCATTGTCACTTCTGCTCCCAGGTACATAGCCTTTAGACCTAGAAAATATGGGCATTTATCAATGGAGTGGTTCTCCTCACATACATGAGATATTTCAATGAAATTTAAAGTACATTCATTCTTAGCATGTCTTTAATTTCATTGAGGGAAGAATATGGCTAATGCCCTTTCTGTTTCCTCATATTTTCTCTTGATATATAAAATGTCCATCTGCATGGAAAATGTATGTAATATTGCAGTCTCCATGTCCTCTGGCAAACCTCATATCTCATTTTTAGTAATCGAGGAGGAGGAGGAAGCATTTATCGATATTTTGTTTGCTCTATATCTTTTTATATTATCCCTTGAATGAATTTTGAATACATTTTTTATATTATCATAAATGATCTCATATATGTATCCATTGTCTAGTAAGTTCAGTGTTTCCATTAGTACTTCCTTGAATCCTCATAAAAGTGTTTAATTGTGTAGCTTGGGAGTTACTACACAAGCCTAGGAGTTGGGTTTGTGAAGTTTGGTCATAAAAGGCTTTGTGGGAAAAGAACCCAAGTAGAGAGATTTTAAACCCAAGGTGGGGTTTAAAATATAAAAAGAATTTGAAAGGAAAATTAGTATTTCTTGAGGTCTAAAAGGACAAAACCCCTAGCTTAAGGAAGTGATATTTAAAGAGGCCTAAGGGAAGGCTAGATAATCAAGTGGGAGGAGGTCATTTCATCATGAGGCTAGGAGAGATGTATTCCAAGATGGAGGTCGAGCTAGTAGGTCATGTAGGGCTATAAGGGAGGTTGAGTAATACTACCAAGGAGGCATCTCTCAAGTTTCATATGCCAAGAAAGGGAGGGCATATAGTTTAGAGCCATATTATATAAATAAGGTCAAAGTGGAGCATGAAGGTTTGTCTCAAGTATTAACAAAAGGTAGAGTTTGTGCCTAAGTGTGAAGACGTGTTGGTCTTGTTTTTGTGTGCCTTGAGTAGGTAAAATATGTGAAATAATTGGAGGTATATCCCTGTGGTCCATTCCCTATATTAGGACACTCTATATGCATGTTTAGGTAGCTGTCCAAGACCCTAGAGGTATGTCCAATCCCTTGTATTTTCCCTGGAAATCTTTTTGCATAAGAGGAGAGGGTTGAGACCCTAGATGAGCCAGATCCTTCTGTTTTGAGTGTCCTTGTGCCTTAGGAATTATGCAATACTCTATGCAGATTTGATCTATGAAAGATAGGCTGGAATTCTCCTAATTATGCATAAAACTAGTGCAACCAAGTGGATAGAAGTAGGGTAATATATAGGTGGTATTTTGGCTGATGTAAAGCAAAAGAGGTGGTGAAGATTCAAGGATAGATTATTATGGTGAAGGAGTTGATCCTAAAGATTTAGGATAGATTTTATGTGCTCAATATGAGGGGAGAATACATGCATGAACATTCCAAAATACGTACCCTAATTTTTTTTCTCATATTTCTCAAGATATGCATAGGGGAGGAAGGGTCGGGTCCCTTAGTTAGTGAATTTATCTCTACAAACAAGGTTGCAGCTGAGATGGAGAGTGAGGGTGTTTGTGGGGCATAAGATCCAAAAGAAGGTCATATTCTAAGAAAAAATATGAGGCGGAATTAGGGTGCTATTGAGGATTGGGTCTATCATGAAGAGGTGCAATGTTCATAGGTTTAAGCAACAAATCTGGAGCCCTAGATGTATATAATTTGAGGAACAAATTGTAGAATGGAGGGAAAAATATTTTGGAGCCTTAGATTAGTCAAGAAATGACTATAGTTGGGTAGTTGGGTAGATTTGTAAGCCCTAAGGATAATTACAATAGCATCTAATGTTTCATAGAGATCGTGTATATATGTAGGCCCTAACATCAGCACTCTAAATTGACTATAAGATTGACAAGTGGCCAGATTTGGAAGATTCTGCATTATTCACAAACAAAGTTATGAATAGTGTAGGATGTAGTGCAAGATGCATACATAAGGTATATGTTTAAGAAAGGATCCATGGACTATTAAGAGGAAGATTGTTGGAGCCCTAGTTTAGGAGTTGCATATGGGCATACTTCTATGAAAAATAAAAGTTCTAGAAGACCCAATGAGTATTCATCTAATGGAGCAGGAGGGCTACTAGTGGGAAAATTGATGAGCCAAAGTTTAGTGACACAAAAGGATTTGTGATCATTATTATTGGCAAGTTGGAGTGATCAGCAATGGGAAGCAAGAGGACCCATCGTATGTGTTCAAGGAATGTGGACTAAAAGGGTTGTGGTGCTCCACATCAACAAGTAGGTCAAGTGTATCTTGTTCAAGGTAGATTGGTTGTCAAAGTGAGTGAAATCAAGTGCTAGTTCTATCCTTGTATCAAGGTTGTATGTAAGGTCCATGATCCCTAGTACAAGATCCCTAAGACTTTTATATTTTAGTTTGTAATATAACATGTAGTGGGTTTATAAAGTTAAAAAGTGTCATGTGCACTAGTTGATTCACTGATGTGTGTAGATTTAGTTGTAAAAAGTAGTATTGTCATAGCATTTGAGTGTGTTTGTGTCATATACTTTAAGATCCAAACCATATTCTCATGTGCCATGGAAAATCAACAAGTGGGACTACCTTCAAGGAGTTTGGATCTAAGGTGAAATTATGTGCATTTCTATAACTCAATTGGAATCTTTCCTTAAAATATTCAAGAGATTAATTTTCTCCTTCGATCATTTTGAATATTTTGTCTCTAGTATCCATTTCTTTGTAGTAATCTTGATACTTGTTGTTGAAGGCTTGTTTCATTTTTTCACATGTGGTGATGTTGCCTCTTTATAAGCTCATGAACCATCGAAGGGTTACATCATTAAGAGTGGAAGGGAACAATTTGAGCCTTTACTCATTAGTTATATAGTCATAATTCTTGCATACTACAAAAAAATCAAACATGAAAGCATTAGCATACTAAGTAATCAAGCCATAGAAGTGTGGTAGGACAGATGGATTAATTTTTTTTCATTTTAGCCTCTTAAATTTTTTCTCTAATGGGAAAAATGAACACTTCTTGTTGTCTATCTTCAGCCATAGTTTTGATGGGTTGTGAAAGTTTTTCTCCTTATACAAGCTCCTTAAATATCCTCACTTTCTCGCCAAAAAGGGCCTCAAAGGTCCCTACGGATATAGTAGGAGGCTCATAGTTAACTGAAAGAGGTTGACCACTAGTCGAAGTGCTCATTTTTAGTAAGAATTTTCTTGTTTTGTCCCTAATTTTTTAAAGCATAAAATAAAATAATGTATTTTTTGGGAAATAAGATGCTAATCCTTTTTTTTCATTTCACAATATATGCAATGAAAGAAAGAGTATATCAACTATGAAAAATACGGTGCATACTTTAACACCTCCCCAACAATGATGCCAAAAAGTGATAACCATCAATATTGCAAACACGTTGTTGCAATTCCCAGGGGTCTCAGCTTTAATTGTCAACTAGGGGTTCATAAAAACTTAGGAGGGGTTGGCACTATATGTGAAACATGAATTATCTCTTCTTTGTTTACTTTTATGTAGGTAGGAATACTAAAATTAAATCTAGATCTATAGAGACCAAGTTTACTAATATCTGTTATAAGAAACTTATTTTGCAGGAAATAACTCACCAAAAGAAATATAGCATGCAAACCTAGGATATTTGTAATAAAGGAAGGAACACTACACTATTTGAAAATAAATTAAAGAACACATTTTCTATCATGCAAGGAAAGCAAACACACAACTGAAATGAAAGCTTGAAAACAATGAAACCTAATTTTGCAGAAAATACGTTGTTTCTATAGTAAACCAAATGAAGGCATATACAAGTTCTCTCTACCTCAAATTTCCAATATCACAGTTATAAGAGTGTTTTAATATATTGAATAATGTAAATCATGAGTCTAGTGAAAATATGAGTGAGTTTAGAGGGTGGGTTGCAAAGTGCTACAAGAGTATGTGTTTTGCTATAGGGGACAGTCCAACAAGCATGAGAACATGCTAAATATGAGGTTGGGGGACAAGGAAGCCAAGGAGAATTTGGAAAATGACAAAGTACACCTATATAAGGCATCATATAAACTTTTTTGGGGTTTAACCTAGCAAAATTCAAGTTTGTATGGTTTCCTATAGCTACAAAATAGGGTACAGTGCAGAAAATAGTGAACAATGCACAATGAACATCAAATAAATAGTAGTATAGGAAATGAACTAAATGCAAAGTGAAAATGTTTTTTAAATAATGTGACCACTACAACTATCATCACCAAATGCTAAGATAACCTGTAAGAAAAGATTGCTCATAAAAATTATCTAATTAACCATGCATGAAAGTAATTTTCAGAAATACTTTGTAGAAATAAACAAATGCATGAACAAAAATTGATATAGGAGGCATCTTGAGAACTTAGGGTGGACCTTAACCCAAGGATGCTAAAAATCATTAAAAGAAATTCAGACTAGGAGTTAAAATTATATCACTTCCATTCACTGACAAGTTGCTTATACATGGCAGAGTTACAAAACTTGCTTGAAATCACTAAGATAAACTTCTCCTATTATTAACATGCTTCTCTATGATTTTATGTTCCCCATATTGGGATACTCGAGCCTCTTATTTATACAAATGAGTAGGGGGGGACCTCCTTGATGGGAAAATTGTTTTCTCTCCAAAAAATCCTAGAAAAGGGATCTTGTTTCCTGGGTCACCATGCAACAATAATAAGGAGCATTTTTTGCCCTCATCCAACTGAGTTGAGATTCTTTTGTAGTAGGGAGAAAACCCCACAAACATATCTAGTTGGATCTTCTCAAAATCTAGAAAAATCTCTTCAAAATCCTACACACTAGTCATGTTAGGAACATAAAGTATGAAAAATCTCTTTGAATCTCCTAAGAACTCATTAAGTTAGGAAACTGTTGTTAAGTGAAAAATGGTCGGTTAAATATAGTCTTTATGTGCATAGGAGTGGTTATATGGGACTTATGTTTTACCTATTTTGGAGGCCTATAAACGTGGTCCTAGCCAAGATATAATTCATCCAGGATTTTCCAGTACTAACGACCCTAACAGGGCTCCATAACTTCTTGGGCGTTGCTAACTTCTACTAAAGGTTAGTGTCGAGGTTCTCTCATATTGCTTGACCCTTAAATCAAGCGACCAAGGGTGGAGCTAAAGAAATTTTTTATTGGTCTAAATCACAATAGAAAGCATTCAAGAACATAAAAAATCAACTTTAATGTACACAATTTATCATCCTATCAAACTTACAATGGGCATTTGAGGTTGAGATATATTCCTCCAACTATGTTATTCATGCAGTCCTAACTCAGCAGGACATCTAGTGGCCTATCACAATGAATCAATCTATGATACTATCCAGAGATACTCCACCTATGACAAAGATATGCACTCCTTTATGTAGTCATACCAATAGTGTACACATCACATTCTAAGGAAGGAGATGATCATCCACATTGATTACATGTCTTTGAAATTCATGCAAACACAAGGAAAGTTACAGAATGGTCACCATAAGAATGATCTACATGTGTGAAACAATTCTTCTTGAAAATGAAGTACAAGAATAGAAGCACCAACCATGTTGCATATTACCTTAGTGAATCCCATAAATCAACCCCCCATTTGTAGTAGTAACCACATTTCTTAACTCTTGTGTACATGAGACATTTTTGTGGCCATAATTACGCAATGGTGACTTTGACTTTGTTAATAAATACCAGATGTTGATTATAGGTAAAAAATTTCTAGACTTCCACCTTGAGGTTGCATTCTTGTGCTATCTAGGCCACCTTTTTGTTCCTTCAAGTGAGCATGCCAAGCTAATTTTGGAGGAACATTAAAGTTGCAAATAACTTTAATGTGGAGATGAAAATAGGACTACTTCAAAAATATTTTTACTAGCTAAAGCTTCGACGGGATGTCCATCAGTATACCAATTCATGTACTGATTTTATCATTGCTAAACTAGACATAAAAAAGAAGGGATTATACACTCCTCTAACTACCCCAGACAAGCCCTGGGATTTAGTGTCCATGGATTGCATGTCATATTTTTACTCCACATGGCATGGTAATGCTTCTGTGTTTGTGGTTATCAATCGGATCTCTAAGATGGTTATCCTAGTGATGGGCCTCCCAAATAGGTAAAACATAAGTTCCATCTAACCACTCCTGGGCACATAAAGGCTACATTAAACCTTCCTTTTTGCACTTAATAACACTTTCCTCGCTTAATGAATTCTTAGGAAAGTCAAGGATATTTTTCATGCTTTATGTGCCTAACATGACTATTGTGCACGATATTAAAAGGGGTTTTGCACATATTTTGAGGATATCTAGATAAATATATTCATGGGGCATTCTCCCTACTATAAAAGACTTCCAAATCGATTGGATGAAGATAATAAATACTCCTTCTTGCTTCTACGTGGTGACCTAACAAACATGATCCATATTTTTAGGAATTTTGGAGGGAAAGAAGTCCTTCCCTAAAATATATCTCCCTCTACCCATATTTTATAAATATATGGCTCAATTAGCCCAGTAGAAAAAGTAGGAGCAACAAAATAACAACATAGAGCATTAGGAGAAGTTTAGAGTTCAAGTTCTGCAATTTTTTCCATGTGTAAGCATTTTTTTAGTTAATGGAAGTGATATTTGATTTCAGCTCTTAGTCTGGATTTTTATTAAGGTTTCTAAACTTCCTTGGGTTTAGGCCCACCCCAGATGCTCAAGATCCCTCTTGCACCATTTATGTTCACGCATTCATTTATATATGTAACTTATTTATGAACATTACTTTTATGCATGATTATTTAGCTAGCTTATGAGAATCCTTTTCATGCACACTATATTAGCATTAGGTGATGATATTTGTCCCAGATACATTGTTAAAATAGCATTCTTATTCTTGCACTTGGTTCACTTTATTTGTTTCCCATCATCCATTATTTATTGTTTCTGCACAATCCCCTATTTTTCCATTGCAAGAAACCCTACAACTTTGCACCGTGTTGGATTAACACTGCCAAAAGTTATTTTGATGACTTGGACATGTGTGATTTATCATTTTACAACCTTTTCTTAACTCCTTTTTCTTTCCAACCTTACAATTAGCATATTCCACTACTTACTGGATTGTCTCCTATAGCAAAACAATGACTCTTGTAGAATTTTGAAACTCACCTCTGAATATTACTTAGATTTATATCAAACTCATGATTTTCCTTATTTAATGTATTAAAACACCCTTGGAACCTTGAGAATGGAATTTGGAAGAAGAGAGACCATGTAGATGCATTTATTTGAATTGTTGTAGAAATTACTTCTTTCTTGCAAGATTAGGTTTTATTGTTTGCAAGTTTTTATTTCAGTAGTGTGTTTGATTTCCTTGTAGATAGAATATGTGTGCTTTCATTTCATTGAAAATAGAATATATTTCATTCATTTATTACAATAAGCCTAGGTTTGCTTGTTGTCCTTCATTTCCTGCAATTTTAGTTTTTCCTCTAGCATAGAACAGTTAGATTGACCTATGTAATATTGGATTTCATCTCAGTACTTTAACCTACATAAAGTTAACAAAGGGAAGAGAAAGTGTCTACTACAAATATAGTGTTAGTCACTCTTAAGTTTGTACAAACCTAGGTTGATAGTAAAATTTGGGACCCTTGGGAGTTGTAGCATTATTGTTGCACTATTGAGGGCCACCACCTAGCACTATGCAAGAAGAGTATCACAACCGAAGCCACTACTAAACTCTCCATTGAGTATGTTTGAGCTCATTTTGGGCTACCTAATCCTATTTTTTTAGACAAGGATGTCACATTCCTTAATATTTTTTATTCCATCCTATGGTCTTTAATGGATACCAAATTGACCAAATTGACTACCTTTCAACCCAATAGATGGATGAACATAAGTGGTCAACAGGATGATTGTGAATATCTTGTGCATGTACAACTCCAAGCATCTCTGTACATGGGATGTAATCCTTCCATATGTTCAACATAACTATAATAGATCCCTCCATAGTTCTACTAGTCACAATCCTGTTTAGGTGCTTGGGTTCCCAATCATTGACCCTTAGTGATGTATTTCTTCCCCTTGCATATTCATTGTTAGTGTCCTCCCATGCTTAAGGCACATAAAGGAGCAAAATGCATGGAAAAAATCTAACACCTCCAACAATAGGTTCATGATATCCTAAAAAAGGGCATTGCTAAGTACAAGTAGCGACATGAACAACATTAGGTTCCACACAAATTTCTGGTTGGTGATAAGGTGGGGTTGCATTTACGGAAAGAGTGCCTCATAGGACCCCATAGGAACCTAAAACCAATCCAATATGGAATTTACATAATCAAAAACAATGTGGGTGAAAATTATTTAAAATAAGTATTCCCCCTTTCTTTAGCATGCACATTGTATTTAATGTGGAGTTGTTTTGACCATATTTTCCACCTATGTTAGACATTGTTGTAGCTCCTAGAGACAACCTTAGATTGCTTACAAGACTAGAGCCTGAGTAAATCTAGGGTGGTGTGTCTCAAATGATTCTCAAGCAGGAGGACAAATCACCCATGTTCTATACACATATATAAGAGTCAAGAGTTGGTTCTTTCATCCAAAGATACAAGTCAGGTATTTCAATATTTCTACACATACACAGTTGCCATAAATATAACTGAAAATAGTGGAGGTCGAGCACTTCAAAGGCTTACAATTTAATCATCTTTGTGGAATAAATGAGAGAATACAAAGAGAATGAATAACTCAAAATGTAGAGCTCAAAGCACCAAGAATTCCATATTTAAAACAAAGAGCCTGAAACCATGAGATTTGCTTCAATTATCTCAGTTACATGTAGATATAATGGATAGAAAAGAAGTTGTATGTTATGATTCATGTAATGCAATTTAAAGATATAATTTCAACCATCAAATAGACATGCATTAACATCTCAATGCAAATGAATCTGTAGGCAAGTATGAAATATTCTGGCATCTATTGTTGCATGAATTCATTGAAAAATAGACAAAATGGATGAAAATAGGAAATAACACTAAAAGGGGGAATCACCACTACTCCTATGATATTATGCAAGATCTATGTAACTAAGTGATACAGTCTCACAAAAATATCAGCCTTTATTTGCATATTTCAGAACCTTTATTCAGTGTTGTTACCCACTATTTATAAGAAGAGGGGGTGTTTTATCAATCATGATCCAGTACAAAATATCCCTAGGCTGAGTCTCAGTTGTCAGATCGGCTTGCTGTATCGGCTAGGGAAAGCTCTGTGTCTAAAAAAATCACAAAAATAGTAATTGCCTCATAAAGGAAGCATATCACAAGATCACAAAACAGATGAAACATTAATGCAATATCTCCATCCCCTCCCTGTAATTACTTCAGCTTCAGGTTGCATCTAGTTCATGGTATGGTCTCCTATGCTACTCAGCTAACTGTTGTCATTTATGCCTTTAGTGCCTTCGACACTGACCTTGGAAGTGGGTCACAAAGATCCATTTCTGAGTCTACCCATACTTGGTTTTGAATGCTCCCTCTTCTTGATTTACTGCTACAACTACTTTTGGCGCTGACCCTGTCATTTCTACCTTTAAAGTCCTGTTGAATACAATCGATGCCCATATCTACTTGGTTTTGAATGCACGATATTCTGTATGTAGTGTTACTACTACTTTCGGCATCAACCTTGTCATTTCTGCCTTTAAAGTCCTGGGGAACACAATCGGTGCCCTAATATGGCCTAGGGTTTCGTATTACATTATAATAGAGAAGACTCTCAGGCACAGGTTTTTTATCTTTGAAACAGGTGAAATGGGTGTTTTTTTTATTTCCCCCTTAGTCCCCTTTATTATAGCCCCTTTTGTAATTTTCCTCATATGATCGAGGGTTGGACCTAGGGGCTTAGCCCTTCGGGCGCTAAGCCTTTCCACTGTTGGGCAGGGGGTATTTTCCTTTGTTATTCGGAATCCTGCATCCCAGTGTTGAATGCACTTTATCTTTAGCTTTTCCCTAAGACACCTGCGATCGCTAATCTATAGGGTGATGTCATCACTGCCACATGTCATCCTATGAGTGGTGACACGTATCACTGCCATGTGTCACCCTGTGAGTGGTGACACATGTGACCCAGAAATGGCCACATAAGACCCCTAAAAACACTGAAATTGAATGAAAAGTGTCCCTTGTACAGCCACATCATCCTGCGTAGTACCACTTCACTCATCGCACCACCAAGTGGAGAAGAGAGAAAGGGTCTGTCTAGCCCTGGTTTTCCAATGAAATTCCTTTGTAAATGGTTTTTGGCCTCCCCTGACAATGTAACACTATATCACAAATCGACGATAATGCAAGGTTTTGGAGTATGTGGGACTGTGATATTGCGGTATGCGGGACTGCAGGATTGTGGGACTATGGGATTTACCATATTCTGCCACATGAAGGAGACAAAAGGGGGCGTCCCAGCCTTTGGTTTTCCAAATAATTCCTTTGTATTTGGTTTTCGACCTTTCTCGGAGCTTTTACACTATATCGTAGAATTGGCCCCCGCACGGTCATGGAATGAAAACCCCACCAATCATTGATTTCCCAGACTTTGCAGATATGCTGATGCATTGATGCCACGTGGAGGAGAGAGAAGGTGACAACCCGGTCTTGATTTTTTTTTTCATTTCCTTTGTAAATGATTCTCGGCCTCCCCTGATGATGTAACACAACATCGCATAATCGACCCCCCACAAGTTTTTTAGAGTGGTAGCCCTTTGCTCTGCCGATATTCCCATGCATTGATCATCGATATTGTGAGATGTTCTGTGCTTGGGGCCCCTGACTAGCGACATGTCGATAAATGCTCCACTAAGACCCGCCAAATACCAATATGTGATATCGATGATCGATGGATCACTGTTTTTGAACCCCACTAGTATCCCTTTCCTGCCAAAAAGCCTGATATGCCATTGTGATTTGTCTAATACCTCCGATTGCGATTTGTCTTCATCCCTTAGTGATTTTTTCCTTTGTTTTTTGGGTCTTCCAAAGATAATCTTCAATAGGCTCTAACTTCTGATCCAAGAGTCCTTTTTTAGATTTCTATATACCATTGGAAAGCTCTTTCCAAGCACTATGAAATGGAGAGGGTCTAATAAATCTCTGATAACTTATGTGGCTCAAGAAATTGCTTCAACTTAACTATTCTTATGCATCATGGACAACTGATCATTTGCAAAGCAGTGAGTGAGTAGTGAGTGAAACATTAGCTCCACTTGGGAACAATACCTTGCTATCAAGGTGTTGAGAACCTGCACACTACAAACTACTCCTTTAGGCATGGAGTCACTTATAATCAAAAGATAACTTTCATGAAAGTAGAAATTTTTACATAAAATGAAAATTCAAATAACAATTGCAATACACACACTGAATGTTTACAATGAGTGTAAGGCATGTACTTCTATTTTTGAAAATAAAATTTGAGGAACTAACCATTTACTGGTAGTTCCAACAATTCACCATCCAAGTTTTCAAGAAGATATGTGTTTTTCCCTCTCCCTTCTGCAATCCTAAAGGGGCCAAACCATAGTGGATCGAATTTTGCATGTTTTCCTTTGTCCTCCCGTCAGGGATCCCACTTGAGAAATAAATCTCCTAGCTGAAGAGGTTTGTCCTTGACCTTCTTGCCAAATAGAGATTTCATCTTTTATTGGTAATTGGACAGTTTGGCCTCCACCTATTCTTTGTTTTCCTGAAGCTTAACAAGTTGATTTATCCTTCTTGTTAAGGCACTTGGCTCTTCCTCGACGTGTTGTAGCAACCTTTCTACTGGCATTTCTAATTGAATTAGGAAGACAATAGCCTTGCCATACACTAGCTTAAAAGGTGATTTCCTAGTGGATCGTTTAGGCATTACTCAATTGGCCCATAGAGAAAACTTTAGTTGGGAGCCCCAGTTCCTTTGATTTTTAGTGGTGGTCTTCTTCAACACCCTCACCATAGCTTTGTTTGAGGACTCAGCAAAGCCATTTCCTTGAGGTTGGTATGTCGTGGAGTGCCCAATGGTGATATTATATTTATGGCAGAAGCTAGTGAACTTGGCATATTTGAAGACCTGAGCATTATCAGTGGTGATTTTGAAAGGACAACCAAAGCAGGATAGTATGTTCTCCTCCATGAATTTTATCACTGCTAAGTCTGTAGCATTTCTAGTTAGGATGGCCTCTACCCACTTGGTGAAATAGTCAGTGGTTGTTAATATCCATTTGTGCTAGCCACTGGATGGTGGGTTTATCTCCCCTATGAAGTCCAGTCCCTATTGTCTAAAAGGCTCCTCCACATGCACAGGAATCAGGGGGGAGAGGAGAAAACTTATGTATATTCGAAAACACTTGGCATTTCTAGGACATCCTGACTCTAGAATGAACATCCCCAAACAGCGTAGGCCAGTAGAATCCAACCTTGAGGATTTTGTGTGTCATAGTCTTCAATTTGTAATGCCCTCCATAGACTCCTCCATGAAACTCCCCAATCACTTTATGGGTCTCCCCTTTCACCAAAAATAGCAACAATACCCCCACAGGGTCCTTCCAATAGAGTAGGCCATTGGATATGATATATTTATACGCTTGAAATCTCACGATTCGATATTTGGATGTATCGAGCCCAAACGGGAACCTTAGGAATAAGAGGTAATGAACGATGTTCTTATACCAAGGTGATCCCTTGTATTTGTCATATATTTTCTTCTTAGATGTTTTAATACTGCTCTGGTGATCCTTTTTTCTGCCTTCCTCTGTGATCAGGTTTATCCCTAGTGCTTGGTAGTTGGATTCAGATAAAACCTTAGCTAGCCCCTACCCCTCTTTCCTTCACTATCTCCTTACACCAAGATGTCCTTGACTGTTGTCATTGGGACAAACATTGTGATTTTCGATTGCAACACATACATGCAAAATGCCTTCAAAACCTTGACTAGTTCATAGGCTTGTTTCTCTAATATGTTATATTTTAGATTAGCATCCCTTAGGACTTAGATGAAGAAGGCGATGGGCTGCTCATAACCCACTTTATTTTTCTATAGTAGCACTGCAGTGATGGTATGTGGAGAGGCAAAGGAAAATATTTAGAAAGGCACTGAATAGTCAGGGATGGCTAACATTGGGGCTTCAACCAAAGCTTCTTTTATTCTACTAAAATAATCATGGGGGAAAGGTTCTACTTAATTTCATTTCCCTTCCTGAGCATGTTTGTAATACCCTTGACTATCTCTACATAGTTGGGTATAAATTGCCTTAAGAAATTTATTCTCCCCAAGAAGGCTTGGACTTCTTTCTTATTCCTAGGAAAATGAATGTGGCTAAAGGCTTCAACTTGTTTAGGATCAATATTCACAGCCTCATGCGCTACTATATGTCCTAGCAACTTCCCATCACTTAGGGAAAATTGAGATTTCTTAGGACTCAGGGAGAGACCATATCTCCTACACTTCTCAAAGGTGAGTTTTAACTGAAGGATGTGTTCCTCTTTAGTCTTGGAAAATACTATGATGTCATCCAAGTAGACCACCACAAATGTTTCTTGCTCCCCCACGAAAGTTATGTCCATGACTCTCTGAAATGTGGTCCCTACATTTATCAGCCCAAAAGGCATGTGAGCATACATGAATGTTCCCCACGGGGTGGTGAAAGCAGTATTTTCCTTATCCTCAGGATGAACTACAACTTGATTATATCCAGAGAACCCATCCATCATGGATATTGTGGCTGAACTAATAGCCTTTTGCAATATATTATCCATATTGGGCAACAGTAGTTGTCTTTCAAAGATGCCCTATTTAGATTCTGGAAGTCTACACATAGCCTTATCTCTCGATTATTTTTCTGGACTGGGACCAAATTTGCTACCCACTCAGAGTATCTTAAAGGTACTATGGCCTTTTCTTGGAGTAGCTTTCTTACCTCCCTTTCAATGGAGGGGAGTAGGAGTGGATTTATCTATCTGAGTTTTTACTTGTGGGGTTTTATTCTGCTTTTCGAAGGAATCTTATGTTGTATGATGTTAGTAACAAACATTTTTAAATAATCATAATACCAAGCAAAAAAATCTTTGTAGGTTTTGAAAAGATCTAAATACCTCTATTTGTAATGCAAGGGGATTCCTTTTAACAACTTGATCATCTAGCGCTCCTACTTTGAACTAATGTTTCAATCTTGTACTTGATCGTCCATATCAGGAGCCATTTGTTTAGTGGTTATGTCATCTTTATTAAAAATCATTTCTAGTGGGAGAATTCTGTGAGGGATAGTATCTTCTTCTTCTTCTTCTTCTTCTTCTCCTTCTTCTCCTTCTTCTTCTTCTTCTTGATCAATGGTGGAGTTAGAAAACTCCCCAATGACTTCTATGAACCATTTCACTTGCTTGTCATCTTTGAACACCTATGAATGCTTCATGTTATTAGGTATGGAGGGTCTACACCTGACTTCCACCTCATATCTGAGGAAAGGATTTTGAGGGGGGTTGAAAGTGATTGCAACTACAACAAGGGAGTCAACCATTCTGTTTCCTTCTCTAGGCAGAAATTTGATATTAAAGGCCAAGAATAAGTTTTCAATTAAATCCCACACTTCATTTTGGTAGGTCCTTAGTCTGGGGTGTTTGGCTTGGCATTGCTTTCTGATTTGTCTTATGACTAGCTCAGAGTCTCCATAAACTGTTATGAATTCAATATTCATATTTTTTGCAGTTTGTAACCCAAGGAGTAGTGCTTCATACTCCACCACACTGTTAGTTGATTCAAGCTCCAGCTTGAATGAGAGGGGTATTATGCGGCCCTCAAGAGATACCAACAATACTCCTACCCATTACCCTCTTTTGAATTGGCTCCATCAAAATATAATTTCCATATTTTGCTTTCAATTGCATGTTGATGTTCTAGCTGCCATGTTAGGTGGATTGATGTTTCTTCTAAGATAGACTCATCTTCTTCTAGGAGTAGATAGGAGAGGTCACTTTCTTTTCCATACACTAGGGAGTTCTTTTAGCCTTTATCTGAGGTCACAGTTTTTACAAACCTAGATTCTCTATATAGCCTCCTTTATTCTCCTCCAAAGGTGGGAATGGTGGCATAAGTTAGATCCAACTTGATAGAGCTCCCCACCTTGGCACCCCAAGATCTAGATAGCAGCATGCCAAGATGAGGGGCTATATATGCCACTACTATCTCCATTACCACATTCTTAATTAGGATTTGAGACAAGTTCATCGCTAGATCCTTTATCATTCCCAAACATTTGACCCTGTTGGAGTCAAAGGAGTATAGATCCTTCTAGGGCCTGGTGATCTACAAGCCAAGTTGTTCCATTACTTCCAATGGCATGATGTTGTGGGAGGCTCCAGAGTCCAACATGTAATTATGCAAAAGAAGGTCATGGATTCCTACAATCACATAGAAAGGTGCAGTAGAAGGATCAAGTTCTTCCACATGTGGCCCAAAGACCAACATTGGCCTCTCTTCCTGAAGATTTAGAGAATCATGGGTGGGTGATGAGACTGATGGATGCATGAATTGAGATACCTAATATTTATAGGTAGGCTGCTTCAAAAGCTCAGTTAGTGGAACATAAATATTTACCTTTTCAAGCTCCTTTTGAAGGTTGAATGTAGATTGGGTCTTTTCTATACCTCCTAGCTTTACTTCTCCTTCACTACCACTGGTATTTTTCTACAAAACAGGTGCCTCCTTTGCTGTGTGCCCCTTTGAGCTATTTATTTCATTATTCAAGGGGAATTTTACCCTGGCAGGTTCAGGATTCAGCTTACCTTTCCCTTTATTTGGTACTAAGGGAACAATTTGGCCGGTAGTTCCTTCTTGTTGTTCTGGCTCCCTTGACCTCTTTCTTGAAGATATTAGATCATACCATTGGTGTAGTTATGCTTGCATGAAATATGAAAATTGTTTACAATAATAATCTATATCTTCCTCCTTTGTTGTTGTTTCTCTATCATGACTGACCTCCTGGTGGGCCATATTTCCATGTTCTTCTTCAAAGAAAGCAGAATACAAGTTTCCCTACATCTCATGCGTATCTTACCATTGTTCATTGGGATCATCTTCAATACAGAGGATGAGGTATTTGATTCGGTTGTTCCTTTCTTTCCCTTGACAGTATCTATAATGGAGGCCTTCTATACTGTGGGTTATATCCCCAGTTGTTGCTTTGAACATTATGTTTGGAGAGACTCTTGTTCTCAATTTCAAGCTTTCCAACCTTATGTGACAAACTCCTGATGAGTTTATCCATCTCCTCCAACTTCAAGTCTGGTGATTCTCATGTTTGACCAGAGGAGGAAGCTTTTTCTTTACCTCTTCTATTCCTAATGGTTTCCTACTTTTCACTTGACTTCCCTGTTGAGGCAAAATTTGTTCCTACTTCAAGAGAATTGACTTGGAGTTGGTCTAAAGTGGGAGACTTCCTTTCTCTTAAGGTAAAACCAAAGTTAGATTCAAAGGCTACCAAGTAAGCTACACTAGCAGCGACTGGAGGAGGCTTTATATCAGCAGGAAAGTTGTTATACTGCTTATTAAACCGCTTATTAAATTATGAGATATCCTCCTTTGGCTTCTTCCTTATGGCATTGAACTCTGTGAGGAGGTACTCATGATTTCTCTTCTCACCTGAAGGAGGTTTCAAGTTCCTCCCAAGTGATGATGGAGGCATTTGGTAGGGTTTTAAAACCATTTTCTGGATTCTCCATCAAGGGACTGTACAAAAAGTGTCAGGACCACATCCAATTGTTCTACATTCAGGTTCATAGCAAAAACACATAATGCCTAAATGTGTTTCTAAGTAGAATTTTCATCTTCCCCATTAAACCTAGGCAAAAGCTTTAAGTAGTCCTGGGGCATAGAACTTAGGGGCTGAGGTAAATCAATAGGTGCATACTTATTTAGAAAAAATCTTGGAAGAGCCATCTAAATTAGTGGAGGGGGATTAAAATTTGCTTGAGGAACTGGGGTCAAGACCATAGTGGTTGGAGGGGAAGCAAGGTATGTCAAGATCTTAGGATCCAATCCTGAATAATGAGCAACAATGGGCTGAGAATTGGAGGAGGAAGTTGCAAAGGCTGGTGAGATGGTAGCACAGGCAAGGGGAGTTTTCTCTTTCCATACTTTCCTGAAAATTAATTTTTCAGGGTCGAATACAAATGGGGCTTTCTGTTGAGATATTTCTGAGCGAGTATGAGGCCTTTTAAAAGCCAAGTTGATGAATGATAATGAGGGGGGTGTGGAGTCGCCAAGGTGATGTGAATGCAATCAGAACAAACTTCGCTCACCTACATGAAGGGTGCTCAATTTGTCGTATACTAGGTGAAAAATCCTTCAATATGTTCCCTAGCAACAACACCAGAAGATGTCGTACCTCCCAGAGACAACCTTATATTGCTTACAAGACTGCCTAGGTACATCTACATTGGTATGTCTCAAATGATTCTCAAGTAGTAGGAGACATCACCCATGTTCTATACACATATATAAGAGTCAAGAGTTGGTTCTTTCATCCAAATATACAAGTCAGGTATTTCAGTATTTCTACACATACACAATTCCCAGAAATATAATAGAAAATAGTGGAGGTCGAGCACTTCAAAGGCTTACAATTTAATCATCTTTGTGGAATAAATGAGAGAAGACAAAGAGAAGGTATAACTCAAAATGTAGAGCTCAAAGAACCAAAAATTCTATATTAAAAACTTAGAGCCTGAAACCATGAGATTTGCTACAATTATCTGAGTTATAGGTAGATATAATGGACAAAAAATAAGTTGTATGCTATGATTCATGTAGTGCAGTTTAAAGATATAATTTCAACCAATCAATTAGACATGTGCATTAACAACTCAATGCAAATGAATTTGTAGAAAAGTATGAAATATTCTGTAATCTATTGTTTCTTGAATTCAGAGAAGGAAATAGACAAAATGGATGAAAATGGGAAATAACACACTGTAATACTTAAAATGGGGAATCACCACTACTCCTGTGATATTCTACAAGATCTATGTAACTAAGTGATACAGTCTCACAAAAATATCATCATTTCTTTGCAGAGTTCAGAACCTTTATTCAGTGTTGCTACCCCCTATTTATAAGAAGAGGGAGTGCATTATCAATCATGATATAGAAAAAAATATCCCTGGGTCAAGTCTCAGCTGTCAGATTAGCTTGTTGCCTTGGCCAGGGAAGGCTTTGTGTCCAAAAAACATCACAAAAATAGTAATTGCCTCATAAAGGAAAGCACATCACAACATCACTAAACAGATGAAACATTAATGCAATAGCTTCACGCCCCTCCCTATAATTACTTCAGCTTCAAGTTGCATCTAGTTGACGGTAAGGTCTCCTGTGTTGCTCAACTAAATCTCGTAATTTCTGCCTTTAGTGCCTTCGATGCCACCCTTGGAAGCGGGTCACAAAGAGCCATTTTGAGTCTTCCCATACTTGGTTTTGAATGCTCCCTCTTCTTGATTTACTGCTACAACTTCTTACGGTGCCGACCATGTCATTTATGCCTTTAAAATCCCGCTAGATACAATCGGTGCCTGGATCTGCTTGGTTTTGAATGCTTGATCTTCTGTATGTAGTGTTACTGTTATGAAACCAGCTCACAAAATGATAGAAAAGATAGATCAACAACTTAGAAATCAGCCTCCTTTACATTACATAATGAAAATTCTTCGATGATACAAATGACAAGAACTCTTTTCTATATATAGGAGTCTAAGGGGTCCCAATACAATTAGAGCCTACATAACAATAATATTGTAAGGGCACAACAACAACAATAGTGGGGCTTCTATGGGGCATAATAATAAAAACATGGGGACTATATGGGCACAATAATACAATAAGGGGGTTTTGCTAATAATGATAAGGGGTTACACTGGTAGTATAGGGACCTAACATGCCCATCTCCTTCAAAAAGTGTTTTCCTCAACACTTGAGTAGTTTTGGATGCTTTTGTATAAAATTTGTTAAGAAACCAACTCACAAAAAAATAGAAAAGATAGATCAATGCCTTAGAAATCAGCCTCTTCGAGGGGCAACCTCCTTTACATTACACAAATGAATAATTCTTGGATGATGCAAATGACAAGACCTCCTTTCTATATATAGGAGTCTAAGAGGTCATAATATAATCAGAGCCGACATAACAACAATAATGTAAGGGAACAATAATAAAAATAGTGGGCTTCTATGGGGCACAATAATAACAATATGGGGACTACATGGACACAACGATATAATAAGGGGGTTGTACTAATAAAGATAAGGGGTTACACTAGTATTATAGGGACCTAACATGCCCCTTTCCTTAAAAAAGTGTTGTCCTCAACGCTTGAGTAGTTCTCGATGCTTCTGTTAGTGTCAGTCTTTACAGCCTTCCTCCAGTGATCAAACATGCTCTTACAAAGTTATTTTGAAGTGTCAAGGTCAAATTTTGTCATTTCAAAGAGTTTTCAAGCAAAATTTGGTCACTAGACATTAGGTCTAGGGTTTGTCCAAATGGAGGTCTATGTCATCATTTAGCTGAGTCTATCATCATTCATAGGGTTGTAATTATCATGTCAGTGTCTAATGAGTCATTTCACGTCTTATTCATGCTTCAGTTGTGCCCAGGCAAGGTCATTTCCCTCTCCTAGGGTTTTGAAGCCAATTTCTCTTGGACGATCAAATCAATGGAAAAACTTGTTTTTTGATGTTCATACACTTTCCCCTATCCTTAATGTACCTTATTAAGCGCTTCCCAACACTCAGATCCCCCAAAATCCTCATTTTTGCATAAACCCTAGTTTCTAGCTACAACCTGGCAATTTTCTAGGTTGGGCCTGTGTTTTGCCCTTTTGGACCCCTTCCCCTCACTCAATCTCTGATATTCAAC
Organism: Pinus taeda; assembly: GCA_000404065.3. Taxonomy (NCBI): domain Eukaryota; kingdom Viridiplantae; phylum Streptophyta; class Pinopsida; order Pinales; family Pinaceae; genus Pinus; species Pinus taeda. The sequence goes on along the minus strand of APFE030341367.1, from coordinate 115,095 downwards.
TTTCCCCTACTTCCTAACATCCCTCCCTACTCCCAAAAATTTCCCCAAGAATTTAGAAACCCTCTATCCCCTTCATTTCGCTTCATTTCGACGAAATTCCTTGTTTCACACATCGGGACAAGTTTCACTTAAATGATGTTTCAGAGCAGTCAAAGATGAAATTTGGAAAACTGAGAGAGGTTTTTGTCCACAACATGCCAAAGAAGAAAAACATCCTTCACTTTTTGCACAGGTGTCATGGTTTTAAAGCAATGTCAAAAATACCGGCGAGAACGAAGGTGCTCCAAGGACGGTTGGCCAAAACACAAAACCGAAGGAAAACGCCCGATCCACTTCAAATTTTGGCCAAAGCCTCTTTGACTGAGCATGGTACTTGGTTGGGGACTCCCAGCCCAAATTTCAAGAAATTTGGAGAAAATTTTGTCATTTGTGAATTTTTTGGGAATTTGACAGGTTTTGGCCATTCTACCGGTCTCACCCCGTACGAGACCGGTAGTCGATACAGCTCGGAATGGGGAAAACTTTATATGGTTGGATTTTTCATGCAAAATTACACTTGCCTATGGAAGGGTTTCAAATTTTTGTGGAGATTTGGGCACCCCAAAAGCTCAAAATACAGCCAAATTTTGACTTTCTGCGCCTTTTTTGAGTTACAGAAAGCAGTCTTGGGAGATTTGATTTTTGAGGGGTCAAATCAACTCCAAATTCCGAAGTTCCGGTTGGGTTGGAAATTAGACTTCCAGACCTTTCCAATGAGCTATCCTGCATCTGATTTGGACTCCGGGAAGGCCTTCAAACAACGCTGCCAAAAGGTGCGACCGGTAGAGCCAGAGGTGCGACCGGTAGAGCAAAATTTGCCTGTTTTTTGACCAGTTCGGCCAGTTGAGCACAATTTTCACTTGGATTGACCATTTGGCATGTAAATGATGGATTTTTGTGTAAATTTCATGGCACTTAGATACTTTTACTCTTCTTGACCACTTCTAGAAGTTTCTTTGATGTAAATAGTAAATATTTAATGCATGGATAGGTTTCCTAAGTTTTAGAGGCAAGTTGTTGTGCTGGCCTATTATCTAGTGATTAATTTAGAATTAGTTGCAAAAGCTCCTAGGAAGCTGAGCTCGACCCTAGAGGTGGGGAAAGGAGTTAGATCTTCTATATTATGCCTTCTC
>APFE030341367.1:0-113903 GCA_000404065.3 Pinus taeda | reverse complement strand
CCTAATTGGTCAACTCACCCTATTGACAAATTCCATCGAGTTTTGACCCGAGAGAGCCTTCTCATACCTCGTAGGGCTAGCTACGAGGTGAAATGGTTTGATGTAGCCTTGAGAGTTTGTCTATCTCAGCCTAGGTGAATTCCAAGCGCTAACAGCTTCTATATAAAATTCTTCTCCTCCCATGTGGAATCTTCAGCGGATAAGTTCTTCCACTTGATGAGATACTGTGAAATTGATCGATTTTGTAGTTGTCGGGTTCTTGTTTCTATGACTGCTCCAGGTTCCAATATGATTTTTCCTTCCTCATCAAGTTCTGGAAAAAATGTTTGAACTGGGATCTTCTACAACTTTTGAATGAGTGGCCACACTTATTCGTCCTTCTTCCATTCATCCCTTGCTTCATTTATCCAATCTGGTTGGATAATAGAAATAGCACAAAACAATTTTTCCACATCCTCATCCTTTATTGAGAGTGCATATGCAACAACATTTTGCTTCCTTTTTTTGTATATGATTTCAAAGTCATAACCCAACATATTTGTGACCCATTTTTTCTATTCTTCTAAAGATAATCTTTCTTCTAAAAAGTATTTAAGAATATCATGATCCATTTTTACCTTGAAGTGTCTTCCCATTAGGTAAGGTCGCCATTTCTTAAGTGCATGTAGTATTGCCAACATTTCCTTCTCATAAATAGCTTGCTTGAGATATAGTTGTAAAAATACCCAATCGCCTACATCAAAACGTCTTTCATTGTGATGTTGATCTGCCTATTGTTTCATTCGATTCTGCAACAAAGTGGCATTATCATTTAAAATTTGGAGAACTTGTTGTTGATGCTCGATGAGATCTTTCACTGCTTCAATCTTTTTCTTTTTGATATGTCCTTCTATCTTGAGAGTTTGAGGAGTGGTGATTTCTTCCAATGCAGTACAAGATATGGTCAGATTCATTTCTTGATGCTCAATGTGATCTTTCACTTCTTGAACATTTTTCTTCTTGATATGTCCTTATATCTTGATTGTTGTTTGGTCCATGGTATTGGATGCTTCATTATGTATAAATATGTATTATAACATTGAAAGGAATATAATGAAAGATCAAGCTGGTAGCCCCAGTTTTTGGATCCAGGGGAAAATCTTTGTGCATATGTGTTTTATGTATTATGTTCTCGCATTGTTTATTTTCTTTGTTTTAGAATTTGTATGCAGGCAATTTCTATACAGGGTTAAAACCTACATTTGGTATCAGAGTTTTTTTGGCTTCAAGGGGATGCCTTTATTGTTGAGGGGTTTCACTCAGTTCTGTGGGAGACCTGTTCAGTGGGAGATCTGTGGGGTCGATCTTGGTGGTGAAAGAAGATGGTGATAGAGATCGAGAAATTTAATGGTCATAGTTTTGAGTTGTGGAAACTCAAGATGGAGGATCTGTTGGTAGATAAAGATCAGTGGATCACAGTAGATCGAGGTACTAAACCAACGGGAGTGTTTGATGAAGAATGGAAGAAGTTGGATCGGAAGGCTAAGAGAACAATATGATTGTGTGTCTTAGATTCAATATTGCTGAATGTATCAAGGGAAGCTATAATGAAGGCTTTATGGGACAAGTTAGGGACTTGTACCAATCTAAGTATCTCATGAATAAATTGTTCCTACGGAAAAAGTTGTATAACCTGAGGATGAAAGATGGAGACTCGGTGATAGAGCATCTGAATGCATTTAATACAGTGGTAAGTCAATTATTATATGTTGATATTAAAATTTCAGATGAAGATAAGTGCATCAGTTTGTTGTGTTCTCTACCAGATTCGTGGGAGAGTCTGGTTATTGCAATAGGTAGCAATACAACTGCCTTGCAATTTGATGAAATAGTCTCATCCTTGCTAACGGAGGAGATGAGACAGAAAAATATGGAGAGCCAGAATGGTGATGCCTTGTATGTACGAGGACGGTCCCAAAACAAAAACAATAATAAGTCATCGAGTGAGAGATCTAAATCTAGAGGGAGATCTGAATCTTCAGGAAAACCTGTAAATGTGGTGTCCTAGAAATGCGAAGAGGAAGGGCACTACAAAAGGGACTGTAAATCTAAAGCTCCTGACAAAGGAAAGGGATCTGATGATGCTTCTTCTACAGAGTTGAAAACAACCTCAAATGAATGTGGGGATGTGTACTTGGCTTCTTCAAGTACACATGTAGATCATGAAACATGGTTGATTGACTCAGGTGCATCCTTTCACTTCACTCCCCAAAGAGAGTGGTTCTGCGAGTATGATAAATACGATGGCGGTGATGTATTCTTAGGGGATGATAGGAAGGCTAGAATCATTGGTCATGGAAAAATAAAGTTGAAGTTGTAAGGTGGAAGGGTTAAAACACTTCCAGGTGTTCTGCATATTCCCGCATTAGCCATAAATCTGATTTCCGTAAGCAAGTTGGATGTTGTAGGTGCAAAAATAGTGTTCGAGAAGGATACCTACAAGATGGTTCGAGGAGCACTGGTATTGATGCAAGGAGTTTAGACTAGAACTCTATACAAGTTGCAAGGTAACACTATTGTTGATGGGTGCAACAGTTATGTGGTTCCTGAAAGTGGAGCAGAAAATCTAGTGGTATCTAGAGAGAAGACCGTGTTGTGGCATCAAAGGCTTGGACATATTGGAGAGAAGGGCCTTTGAATACTTCATGGTAAAGGTATGGTAGAAGGTATGAGTAATAGCTCTCTGGATTTTGATTTCTGTGAAAATTGTGTATATGGGAAGCAGAATCGGGTGAGTTTCCCCTCTGGTGGTAAGAGGACGAAATAGATATTAGAGCTTGTGCACAGTGATGTGTTTGTACTTGTGAAAGTTCCATCACTGGGTAATTCTATGTACTATGTATCATTTATAGATGACTTCTCAAGGAATACATGGATATATTTCCTTAAGAAGAAATCTTAAGTCTTTGACAAGTTTAAAAAATTTAAGCCTCTGGTGGAAAACCAAACAAAGAAGAAGATAAAGGTGTTGAGGACAGATAACTGTGGAGAGTTTTGGAGTAAGGAATTTGAAGAATTCTATAAGAAGTGTGGTATAGCATGGCAAAAGACTACTCCATATACACCTCAACAAAATGGAGTTGCAGAAAGAATGAATAAGAAATTGATGGAAAGGGCAAGAAGCATGCTCAGTGGTGGCACACTAGGACAAGAATTCTGGGTAGAGGCGGTGGAGACAACATGTTACCTGGTCAATAGATCACCTTCATCAGTGTCGGAGGATAAGACTCCATAAGAGGCATGGACTAGTAAGAAACCCTCTCTTTCACATCTGAGGGTATTTGGATGTGATGTATATGTACATGTTCCAAAGGAGAGATGAACCAAGTTTGATAGTAAATCTGAAAAGTGCATCTTTATTAGGTATAAGGATGGTTTAAAGGGTTATAATATTTGGAACCTAGCAACAAGGAAGGTTGTGTACAGCCGAGATGTGGTGTTCATAGAGGTGAAACATGTTATTGAACATGAATTCCAGCCAAAGAAACCTGAGAAGATAGAGTTTGAGCTAAAGGAGGAAGAATAAGAGTTTGAGCTAAAGGAGGAAGAATAAGACTCTACAGCAGAGGAGGAATAGAAGATGAAGAGCCACAAACTCCGGGTGTAAGAATATCAGTTTGAGAAAGAAAGCAGCCAGAAAGGTATAGTCCATCTGCTTTTTTTTCAAATTTTGTTTTATCTATTACTGGTGATAACCCTAGAACTGTGAAGGAAGCAATAGATTCACAGGATGGAAAACTCTAGAAAGAGGCCATGGTTGATGAAATGGCATTTTTGCACAAAAATGAGGCTTGGGATCTAGTGGAGTTGCTGGCTGGAAGGAAACCCATTGGCAGCAAATGGGTGTTCAAGAAGAAAACAAATGCAGAAGGAAAGGTGGAGAAATACAAATCTAGGTTGGTAGAAAAAAGTTATTCCCAAGTGCCGAGAATTGATTTTGGTGATATTTTTTCTCCTATTGCCAAGGTAACTTCTATTAGATTACTTTTATCTGTTGCTGCCACTATTGATTTTGAGGTGGAACAGATGGATGTGAAGACTTCATTTCTTCATGGGGATCTGAAAGAGGAGATCTACATGAAGCAACCTGAAGGATTTGTGGTGAAGGGTAAGAAAGAACTAGTATGCAAGTTAGAGAAGTCTCTGTATGGGTTAAAACAGTCACCAAGGATGTGGTATCAGAAACTTGATACATTGATACGGGAACTTGGCTTCACCAGAAGTAAAGCAGATCACTATGTGTATTTTAAATTAATTGGTGACCGTGTTATTTATCTGGTCTTGTATGTGGATGATATGTTGCTGGTTGGAAAGACAAAGAAATTATCAAGGATTTGAAGACCCAATTGTCCTCCAAATTCGACATGAAAGATATTGGTGCTACAAACTATATTTTGGGTATGGAAATTAAAAGAGATTAGGCAAAGAGAAAGCTCTTGTTAAACCAGAGGAAATATGTCGAGACAATACTGCAGAGGTTTAATATGCAGGATAGTAAACCGGTGAAGGTTCCTATTCCTATAGGTGTAAAGTTATCTGTTGAACAGTGTCCCAAGACACAAGAAGAGGAAGAGGATGTGTCCCGTGTTCCATATGCAAGTGCATTCGATAGCATGATGTATGCAATGGTATGTATTAAACCAGACATTGCACATGCAGTGGGAGTATTGAGCAGGTTTATGTCAAAACCAGGGAAGGAGAATTGGACAATAGTGAAGCGGGTTTTCAAGTATTTGCGTGGCACTAGTGATTATGGTTTGTGCTACCAAGGAAGACCAATATTGGAAAGAGTTTTGGATATCCATGGCTTTGTTGATGCATACTGGGCTGGAGATTTAGATCAGAGAAGATCTACAAGTGGGTATGTGTTTAACCTATTTGGAGGTGCAGTCAGTTGGATGAGTAAGAAACAATCTGTAGTGGCACTATCAACTACAGAGGCAGAATACATGGCAGCCACTCTTGCAAGCAAGGAAGCAATTTGGTTGCAAAGATTGTGTTCAAGTATGGGGTTAGTACAGGGAACTATATGGATAGACTGTGACATCCAAAGTGCAATTTTATTGGCAAATAACCCTACATATCATTCAAAGGCAAAGCACATTGATGTTCAGTATCACTTTGTGAGGGATATGATAGAAGACAAAAAGGTGTTGCTTGTAAAGGTGGACACTTTGAAGAATATTGTAGATGGATTAACAAAATCTATGAGCTCTAAGAAGTTCTCTTGGTGTAGAGAAACAATGGGTGTTGTAGGGCTGGATAAATGACTAAGCTCTCTTGTGGCCCCCTATGGAGAGAAAACAACATGTGGGAGGATTTTGGATTGTGGTATATTCTTTCCACAACTAGCCCATGTAGTTAACCGAGGATTTAGAAGGGGGGCGAAGCCACCCCTTCATTTAACCGATTGTGTAGCGGGGGGAGTCACAGGGGGTTTGAGGGGTGCAAGTAACCCCACTCTATGGGGTCCGAGGCAGTGCCCAAGAAAATTTTGTTTTTGGACCCTATATTAGGTTGGGAAGACCTACCTATGGTTTTGCGCATGATTTTTAGCACATGGTTTTGGACACGATGGTTTTCGTTCCATGGTTTTGGATGCAATGGTTTTCGGTCCATGGTATTGGATGCTTCAGCATGTATAAATATGTATTGTAACATTGAAAGGAACATAATGAAAAATCAAGCTAGTAGTCCCAGTTTTGGGATCCATGGGAAAATCTATGTGTATATGTGTTTTATGTGTTATGCTCTCGCATTGTTAATTTTATGTGTTTTAGAATTCGTATGCAGGTAATTTCTGTACGGGGTTAAAACCTATAGCTAAAACATGCATACCCTAGTTAACCATTTAAGAAGCTGTGCTAAGCAGAATTGCTAAATCAACAATAAACCAATGCTACTATCTAAGTTGCAGAAGTAAAAAAGCATCAAACCATACTAATGTGCAAGCAAAGAAACCAAACTAAATTTGTTTTTTGTTCTATGGATGTGGCAGGTGGATGGAATGTGTTTGAGTATGGCTAGAAGGTTTATGGAGTGATTGGATGGTGTGGAGGGGTCCTAGGAGGATCTTTGTGACTTCTTAGAGGTTTCCTATCAATTCGGCCTCAAAACAGGTCGTTCCAAGAAAACCTACACGATGTACTAGAAACCTACAGGATGATCCTATAGGAATTACAAGAAATATACAGGATACAATCGAGAGCTAATTGTGAGGTGTTGTAGGTGTTTTGAAGCTTAGGAAATGTGTGTCATGGGTGGAATGGAGTGATAGAAGGTCTAGGAGCACTCAGGAGTCAATATCCAAGATAAGAGATGGCTAGATTCGCTCAATGTGTTTAGGGAAATTTCAATGAAAAACTATAAAAAACTAGTGAGGGTGATGGTGAAACAAGGGATGGTTAAGGTAGATGAAGTGGAAGGTGGCTACTGGTTATGAATTCTTTGTCTCCTCTTGAGGTACCTGCTTTGCATAAAACATGTGTGTCTTCCAAAAATAACTATGCAACAAGATACATTATTCATAAACTAGAAAAGCATGAATCAACTACCTATATTATGCATGAAGAAAGTTGTTGAAGGGAATGAAAGCATGAGTGAGATATTATTGCATAAATGGAGATGGGAAGGATGACAATGAAATGTGCCTTGCAACATTAACCAACTACTGAATTAAAGACAACAAACTCCAAAGCTCATAAAAGAACTAGAAATCTGTGCTTTGGGGGCTGCTGAAGGGTCCCTTCCTCAAGTCATGGTCCCAGAGGAAGGAAGTGAGGTTGAGACACCTACTGACAACCTTGTGGTGATCCTTTTTCTCCTTGCTAACCTGCTACTTGAAAGAAGACACAAATGGAAACAAACTATCACACAACCAATATGATCTACACTACTTGTAATGGAAATGCATCTACTAAGCAAACTAACAACTAAGCGATGAATATACACTAAGCATACATGTATAATAAATAGGAGCCTTGGCTGCTAGGGTTGGGCCCTAACCCAAGAGCTTCAGCCCTCTGAGTTAACTCAGTGCTAGCTCAAAACAAAACTCATTCTTATTACCAAAACAACAAATTACATCACAATAATTGTCACAAGTCTTCCAGCTCGAAAAATAGAGTAGAGTTTTACAATCAAAAATCTGAATCCTACTGAGGTCCTAGGCCTCTCTACTTATACATCTGAAGTCTCCAATGACTTCCTTAAAATTAGGGAGGCTCGGCTCCTAAAATCGAGATAAACTGGTGCTTTTTCTTTCACTTGCTCGGCTGCCTTCTAGTCCTCATGATTTGGTTGTTTGCACTCTGAGTTAATGGAGGAATATTTGAATGGAGGGGTAGTAAATAAGGAGGATTTACCTCTTATAATCCCTCTCCCTTGTCCCATTCGAGTTTTGACCTTGGTATTTGCAAAACTTCCTTTATTTTCTCCTTTAATCCTGCATTAAATGCACATTAGACCACAAAGAAAAATATCCAACTCTAACTCATCTCATAAACAAAATATAATCAAAAGTATGCAATAAGTTGTGATAATAGTTGGTTTGAGTAAGCTAGGAGGTGAATCAAGGCCCATATAATTACCTAATGATGAGGCTCATCACTGGTTTAGAGGTTGTTTTATTTTGTGTGAAGAATTTTGTTTGAGGAATTTGAAATTGAATAGGAAATTAATTTTGATATGAGAATTAGAGTTTGCCGAAAGTTGAAATTCTTTTAGCTTTAAAGGAATATATGGAATATTACATGTAGAAGACAGCAACAAAGTAAACATAATTGTCAAGAATAGGAAGATTTGACATATTGAACAAACATCAATATGAGGAAATTGACACCAGTTAGATAGTTAGCAATGTTATGAAAGAGGAAAGAAAGTAATTAGCAAGGATTCTAACAGAACCTAGTAGCAAAGATAATTGTTTCAAAAGAAGAGGTGAGGAAAATGGAGTTCTCGGAGAGAAAGAGAACAAGTGAAAGTCAATCATCCCAAGAACTTTTGAAGTTGGAGAGTAGGTATGCTATAGAGGAAGAAGAAAATTTTCTATTGTGGAGAACCAAAAGAACAACAACTCCCAACACATAGAAATTGGGTAGAAGTTGTTGTAGGCAGTTCCATAGTGAGTGTGGGAAGAATTTCCCAGAGACAGAGATAGAGACAGAAAGAAAGAGGAGGCTTGTTGCATCTCACAGGTAAATAAAGAGAGTTCACAAAGATAAGGAGGAGGTAAAATGGCTATGGAAATTCATATGATGGGTTTGGAGATAGATGACATTCCAATAAGGAATAATGTTGAGGAATCCAGAAAGAGCATAATGAATACAGAATTTAGGAGAGAAGAGAGTGCTCAGGTGAAGATTTCAGAGGAAGGAGTCAAAAGAAACACTGGGAGAAAACTAAGCATAGAAGAGTTTAGTATGGTATTTATAAATAGGTTGATGGATTCAACTTATTATAGTGGCTTGAATGCAACTCATAACTAGCAAGGAGAAGCTCACAAGGGTAAGAAGATTGTCACTACTGATGGTCATAGTCGAATATCATTAGTGGAAAATAATCATTCGTATGGCGTAATCATCATCGTCATGAGATGAATTCTCATAGAATCAATACATAACAGTCGGCGTTTGAAGTGTGATTTATGTTATTGACCCATCTATCATGAAACCTAGCATACGAATTTCATTGTGTTATCATTGACTACTCATACAAATTGTGGCATTTGAAATTATTTTGCTCTCCCACATCCATATTCAAGAGATAACACAATAGTTGCAAAGGCTACGTAGAAGTCTACTAATGCAGCTCAGAATTATCCATTGTATTTTTATCTAGGGAGTTATGATATAATTGGATTCAATTCAATTGCATATATATGCAGGAAATTGCAAACAAAGGCAAATTTGCAAGAGTAGATTCTTTGAATTTTATCCAATTCTGCAGAAAATCATTACCCTAATATTGTAATTAAATTCAACTTCTTGAGATTTTGGTGGACCAAAATCCTTCCTCTTTGGGGAGGTATGATCCAAGAGGATCTTAACACATTTTCCAAGGAGCACCATGTTGAGGACAAGCTCATTGAAGCCTAGTTTATGGTATTTCAAATTTGAGTGTAGACGTGCTCGTATTTGAATTTTTTTATTTGTAAAATAGAAATTGATTTATGAGAGGATTTCCTCAAAATAAATTTCTAAATTCCTATTGAAGTTGAGAGTTCTAAGGGATTTCCTCTCATCCCTTGAGTTTTGGATAAGATCATTGATAAGTGGATCTGAGAGATTTACTCCTCAAGAATATCATGGATCATGTTTAGAGAATTATTTTCTCCTTGGGATGTGGATCTAAGGAGATATTCTCTCCTTTGTTTTGCGATCTTGAAATTTATATAAAGCCCTCCTACGTAATTTGTGTAAGTGTGGGAGTTTTGGGAGAAGAGAGCTTGAGAGAGGTTTTGAGAGCTTTATTTTGAGGGATATTTGGAGATCTTGGAGAGCTCATGAGGTCTTTCGAAGGAATTGTTTTTTATTTACATGCCTTGAACTCATTTGTGTAGAAGACGGCTCTAGGTTTGGCCACCCTTTTTAATAGAGAATTGTACACATTCCTCATTACAAAAAGGAAATAAAAGCCATTCGACCTATGGAGGTGAATCCAGATACATAGCCCAATGGAGGGGGTGAACTCCATTATTAACCTTCATGCTTCATGTTTTGTTTATTTATGGTTTGATCAAGTTATTTTAAATGAATTTTAAGTTACAAGTTTATGATGAAAAGAACATGTTTATAGATAATTTGTAATTTAATTTTACAAACTTGTTTGGTCAATTAAAAGGTCTTTGTTATAATTTTTTATATGCTCTAAAGTTTTTAGATCATAGTGAGGGTTTGAAGGTAAGCCATAAGAAATAAAATTGTCTTTAATTTGATAGAGAAGCAGCTAAAATTAAATAATAGCTAGAGGTTTTGAAGGGACTGCTACAGAAAGATAAGGAAGACCATGGTTACAGATGAACTCTTCGAAAGAGAGTAAAATTGATTTTTTTACAAGTGAAGCTGAGATAGAGATCAAATTCTCAGTTGATGGAGAAACTAAAATACTTTTAACAAAGGCTAAATGCTCATTTGGGAAGAGAAATGGAGCAAAAACAAAGAGTAATTGTTGAAGAGATTATTTGTGTGCCATAACAAGGACTAGTTCTTGGAGAGAGTGATGAAAAAGATGTTGATAAGAGGCTAGCTAAGAGTCTCATAGATTATTGGGAGAATGAAGATCAACATGGAGGAATTATGGCTGAGATGCTGATAAAATATAAACTCCATATTGATTTTAAGTTTAACCATTGGTGTGTGAACGCAGGGGTTATTGTATATGAAGGGAAGAACATTGATTTTGTTATGTGGAGAGAAGAAGAATAGTCACTGGATAGTGTTGAACAGGTTGAGAAGAAGACATAATTGCCTTTGGAATTTAGTGAAAATGAAGATATGGAGGAATAGCCTGAGAATGAGGAGCACATGTGTGTAGATACTCAGGATGATGAGGAGAAAGTTGTTACTATGGAAGAGGCAGATTTGATGGGCAACTTGGAAATTTTAGCATTGCATGAGGAAAGAATACTAGAGGCAACAAAGCATACTTCAAAGTCTCATATTTTTAAAAATGACAAATTGTTTGTGTCTGCAAGTAATGAAGATGTAAAGGAACCATTGAGATGGCTTTAAAATACTTCAATTAATGAAGTACAAGAACCATTGGAAGAGGACCAATAGAATTACAAATAAGTAAGAATGGAAAACATTGCATTTGAATTGAGAATTTTAGCATACTTGTTGGAGAATCTGAGGACAATAGATTGTGGCAGTCCAATTGAGGACGACGTCAAGTTTTCCATAAAGGAAATGCAGTAACAAATGAATAGCAGCAATAGTGAGTTCCAATAGAAAATGCAAAGAATGGTGATAACAACTCTAAATAACTGGTATATTGATGTGATAATGGATAACAACAACAAATTTCAACAACGAACTAGTGACATGTGCCAGCCAGGGAACAAGATGGATGGGAAAATAGAGGAAATGAGGAAGTTGATGTTGAAGAAGCCCCAACATAAGAGGTATCTAGAGTTTAGGAAATTGAAGGACAACATATTATAGATGGTGGAGTGAAGTTACATCAGTAAGGAATGAGGAATACTGCAACATAAAGTATGGAATCCTAGAAGGATGAAGAAGACAATAGCAGAAAAATAGTATAGCAAAGAAAAAGATCGGTTGCAAAAAAAAGTTTAGGATCCATGAATATTTTATTCATCAACACATGGTTAGGAGACCATGAATTTTTTTCACCTTGGGAGTATGATGCAGGAGCATCTTACCTCCAAGTCAAAATAGATTTCGACTAGGATAGGGGTATATTCATTATTACCAAGGGAGTTGGTTCCCTAATTGAATGTAATCATTTAATTATTGTATTTCCTATGTTTTTAGAGAGTTCTAGAAAAATATGTATTTATAAATACAATTGTAATCATATCTATTATTTGGGAGAAGTTTTGAGAATATTGAGAGAGTTAGAGAGAATTGAGGATTAGTTAGATATTTTGAGAGAAATATGGATCTAGAGGATCTAGTTTAGGTGAGGAAATAGTGGATATGAACCAGAATTTAGTTCTACATCCTTCTTGTATAAATATGTAATTTAAATAGGAGATAGAGTGGAAAAGGGACCAAGTGTATAGAGAGAGAATAGAGAGGCCTGAGGGTAGAATTAGGCCATATTGTAGCGGTTACAACCAACCTACAAAATTTTTCCTTCGCTTTATTTTGGAGCCTCCCTACTTAAATCTTAGCAGCTTGTCTTGCACTACTCGAGTAATTGTGCTTTGATTTTAATTTATATGTCACTTTACAGCTTGTGTGTGCTTAATTTCTTTTCTATCTAACCACAAGTTGACCCCCATGACTAGATTGATCTAGTTTTTTCACTGCCTTGGCAAACTGCAAAGTCCTAGAGGGCAATTAGCCTTGCTCTCAGGAATTATGTAGAGCAACCCAACAATGAGCCTTGCTCTCAAGAACTGCGCAAATCAGCCTAGCAGTGAGCTTCAGATCTAGAAGTGCACAGACCTAGCTAACAACTTGTCTTTAGTTGGGAAACTGCATAGAGAATGAGAGGCAGTCAGAGCCACTCAGCCCAGGAATTGCAAAGAAGCATTCCCTCATCTATTGTCTGATGCATGTGCAGGCAAGTTGCCCAGTTCCCTATAGAACTGTGCATTTTCTCCATGCATGCATGGTAGACTTTCCCAAAAAATAAAAAAAGGAAAAAAGAAAAAGTATCCCTAAAAAATAGGGATCTATTTTTAGCAGTGGGATTTACACTTGAGCTAATTTTAGAAACTACCGCCACTTGTTGCTTTTTCCTAGATTTTTGGCATGCGTGTCATAAACCCTAAATCAATCAAATTTATTTAATGGACGCTGCCAGAGCTCATTTTCACATTCGATCTTGGAGCTCTAGAATTACTGAGGCATCTATGAACCTTCGACACGATCGGTAGAGCTTTTCCAGATAAGTTTTGCTTTTCAAGTCTTCTGCTGCTTTTTCGGTCACTTTTGTTTCCTCAACTTGTGTGAGCGTCGTTTTTCATGTTTTATTGAATGATCATTGGTGTTTTATTTTGTTTTAACTTGTATAAGTGTTCTTTCAAGTTTTTCATTGCCTTTCTTAAGTGTTACATGCATAACCTCGCTTTATACTAATGGTTATCATTGCAGCAACTCTCCCCACCAGCTTTTTCTTCATCTGTTTGACTTATTTATGCACTTCCTTTGATTTCATGCATGACCATTCAACCATATCTACACCATCCTCCACTCATGCATTAAGATCTACTCATTTTCAAGTTTCCCTTGGGTAGATTTGGGTTGCCTTAGCTCAGATCTAGCTTCTCCTGGCATACAGTGCGCATTTCTGGAATTCAAGGCTTTGCCTTAGCTCCAAGAATTACACAGAGGCTACCAGTGACAAATGTTGGGCAAGATATTCTAATGGATACACTTCCTTTTCCACTCTATATGTTAGAACCCCCATGCATCTAACCTGACTTGCTACAAGGTCACACACTTGCTTCCGACGAAGGTATCATACTTACCTCTGCACACTACCATAGTCAATGCACTACTATACTACCCACTGTTGGAACTCCTACTCCAAATGGTATGAGTTATAGTTGGGACTTCTTACTAGGTATATCCCCTGACATGTTGGCGGGTCCAACACCGTCAAAATTTCTAGCACTAGAAGGAGGGATAGATGACAAGCTGAGTCCTTAAAGTCTTTGTTGAATCTTTGCACATCATTCATGACTTACATTACAATTGTACCTCTGGCATGTTTCTCTCATGTACATGACTTTGAAGTGTCAGAGGACGTTCTTGATGACTTGATTTAAGTATGACAGTGAAGGCGGAGAATTCCTGTTAAGGCACGAAGTTTCCATTGCAAGATTTTGTCACAGGAATTAAGTCCCCTTGGACGACATTTCCTGTGGGTTGTTCACTTACACGTTCGAAAGGTGCATAAAGAAATGGTATCACACATTGCCCATAGCCTCCATTCACTCTTATGATCACATGCTTGATGATTTCTTTTATGCTTTCTATCATTATGACCATAAAGCACTCAATCAAAAACATTTGGAATTATGCAAAGAACTTGAAGAATCTATTGCACAATTTTGGGAGTGCCTCTTGAATCCTTCCTTTCAAATCCTCGAAGATGAAGTTGATTGAAAATTTTTCGAGGAATAGTTTCAGTATCTTCTTCACATATTTGAAAATCCTCATGAGTTAGAATCATTTTAACCCCTCCCAGTATACGTCGGTGTTAGAGCTGTCAAATCTAAGACGAACAAGTTTGTTGTCACAAGTGACCCATCATCCACTCCTCATCAAATAGTTATAGCATCGTAGGATGAGGTGGGAGAAGTTGTGAATCGATCTGCTGAACTGTCACATCCTCCCACCTCACCTGCTCAAGATATCTACGCATATTTAGACTGCAAGCCTATTGGTTTCACATGAACTTGTTTTTTCAACCTTCGTCCTCTCATTCTCTTGATCCTCCAAATTTTGGTGTCATGTGTTCATCCATTTCGAACTTCGCATTTGATGTTCACAAGGATAAAGTTGTCGATAGTGTTAATGTTAAGCAACCAACCTACGTTGTCATTTTTTATGATTTTTTGTGGGAATCTGAATAAAACTTGTGGTGAAGGATTACCTCTTTCTGTCCACACCTCGTCCGCTCTATCCTGACATCTTCTGTGATCCTGCCATTTCTAATTTGTCTTGTGAAAATTCATTCCCTGATGTTTCTATTTTTGATCATTCATAGGACACACAGGATGTCATCCCATCATTTTAATGTGCTGAGGACAAATCTTTCTTTTCAAATCCACCCAATTTGTCATCTTTTGGCCCTCCTTCTAGCACCAGAAATGTTGACGGTTCTGGACCCACCAACATGTTAAGGGATCTCCCTGGTAAGAAGTCCCAATTAGACCTCAGACCATTTGGTGTAGAAGTCCCAACAATGGGTCATATGGTAATGCCTTGACCACGATTTCACACAAAGGAAAGTAAGATAACTCTGTTGGTAGCAATGGTGTGATGGCTACAACAAGCCAAGGAAGGTGCATGAGAGGTTCTAACACATGGGGGTTGAGATGAGTGTGCCCCTTAGAAACCTGTGATAGAATGCAATTAAGAAGGGAACACACAAGAAAAGATGCATCATAACATGGAAGGAAAGTTAGAAAGCAATCCAAAGTGATGGTTAAACCAACAACACATTTCAGAAGGATTCATACATACCTACATAAATAGATATATGATTTGTCAGATCATTAGGATGTCGATGTAAAACTCAAATTTTCTGATCGTGGTTGTCGTGATCTCTTTTCTCATTCATTCGATCATGATTCTGATTCACTTGTTGTTGATATTTCTAAGCCATCAGTTTTTCATGATCTACCCACTGACGCAGTGGAAACCCCTCAAGTTGTTGAGGCACTTCAGCCCAAGTTGATGGTTATGTCAGTTTCTCGCTGTCTTGAGGTCAATTCTTCTCCTAATTAGAAATTTGTTGAAACACCCCAGGCTCCTCATCACTCTCTTGCACACATTGAAAATCAATCTGGTCTGCACATCTCACTTCCACCACTAGAATCACACGATCATATGCCTCATGCTTTGGAGGAGTCATATGTAGCAATTCATGTTGCGAAGTGAAATTTCTCCTTTCTGCATGTTTCCTCATTTGCGAATATCAAAAGAGTGTGCATGTGTGTCATTTGTACACAGTGCGATGCTTCACCATGGTACATCCACAGAGTGTTTGTCTTGCTCTTTTACTTTTTCCTTTTTTGTGGACACATTCAAACTTCGAGTGTGTTGGTCTTCATTGTTTTATATTGCTTGCATGTTGGTTTACCTTAATATCTTTCTTGTCAACCATGCCTTCACCAACATGGGCCAACCAATGCGCCAGTGGTTGCATTGGAAGTATCACTTTACATGAGTAGGCCCATGCACTATTTAGCTTAGGAGTAGGAGTAGCTTTTGCTTTCTTGTTTTCTTTTCTTTCATCTTTTTCTTTTCTTACTTGTTTTGCTTTCATTTTTATTTTGTCCTTTGATTGCTTGTTTGTTTGTTTTGCACTCATAGGTTTAGCTTCACATGAAACCATGTTTGGCTCTTGAGACAAGCAGGCTGAAGTACAAGAGGACTTGTACAAATATCAACATTTGGTTATCCGTTATCCCCTCTCTTTATGAAGACCTCGTGTTATTCATTCGATGATACCCTGATGGAAAATAAGTTCTTTTCAGATTGAGTCTTGGTGAAAACACAATGCTTGCACTTTTAACTAGTACCACCTACTCTAATCGGTTCTTCTATATTCGATTAACTCTTTTCAACTCAATAAAGTAGAGTAAGGTGAGGGGGAAAACCTTAAAAAGTATGTCAGAGGTATATATAACATACTTATCTAAAGGGACAACCTCTTCTTCTCTAAATAAGTCGAGATCCCTCTTCTACCTCATGAAATAAATAAGTCCCTATGCACAGTTCTCTGGAAATAAAATAAAAATGAAAATGAAAAAAATAAAATAAGGTGAAAGCAGAGAAAGGCTTCTTGCACAGAGAGGTGTAGCAAGTAACTCCATTGGGGTAGTGTCCAGACTCATTGGAAGTGGAGCAATGCTTGTGTTCCTAAAGTTACTATGTTGGGGTAATATCCAGGCTTCTTATGTAGAGAGGTGTAGCAAGTAACTCCATTGAGGTAGTGTCCAGGCTCGTTGGCAGCGAAGCAATGCTTGTGTTCCTGAAGTGACTTTGTTGGGGTACTACCCAAGCCTGCTGGAAACGGAAAAACACTAGAGATGAAACTAAAACTCTAATAGTATACATTACTTGTGCATCAATATACCCCTCAGCCCCAATCAAAACAACTCGGTCGATTTGGCTTGGTCTGTGTGCTAAATCATCAAGAGAATGGCGGGACTACCTCTTTGACTCAAGCTAGTCAAGAAGCCATGATGATCAAAGAATCGAACAATACTTCAGGAGGAGTTAGAGTTGATTTACACAAGGAAATTTCCATATAGAGAGTTGGAATTCTACCAGTGTGTCATCAATGTTGTAGCGGCTTCAACAACCCTCCAAATTTTTTCCTTCGCTTTATTTTGGAGCCCCCATCCTTAAATCTTAACAGTTTGTCTTGAACTACTCAGGTACTTATGCTTTCATTTTAATTTATTTGTCATTTTATATCTTGTGTGTGCTTACTTGTTTATTGTATAACCACAAGTTGACCCCCGTGACTTGGCTGATTTGGTTCTTGCACTACCTTAGAAAACTGCGCAGTCATAGAGGGCAGCCAGCCTTGCTCTCTGGAATTGCGCAAAGCATCCCAACAATGAGCCTTGATTTAAAGAATCATGTAGATCAGCCCAGCAGTGAGCTTTGGCTCGAGAATTGAAAAGGTTAAACTGATAGCTTTTTTTTAGCTAGGAAACTACGCAGAGAATGAAAGACAACCAAAGCCACTTAGCCCAAGAATTGTTCAGATACATTCACTCAGCTGTTTCCTGGTGCATGTACCGGAAGGTTACCCGGTTCCCTCTAGAACTGTAAAATTTATCCATGCATGCATGGTAGCCTTTCCCTAAAAAGAGAAAAGCAAAAAAGCAAAAAGTAACCCCTAAAAAATAGGTATCTATTTTTAGCAATGGGAGTTACACTTGAGCTAATTTTAGAAACTGCCACCACTTGTTGCTTTTTCCTAGATTTTTGGCATGCACATCATAAACACTAAATTGATCAAATATATTTAATTCACACCACCAGACCTCATTTTCACATTCAATATTGGAGCTCTGGCATTCCTGAGGCATCTAGGAACCTTCGGCACAATCGACACAACTTTTCCAGGTAATTTTTTCTTTTCAAGTCTTTTGCTACTTTTTATGTCACTTTTGTTTCCTTGGCTTGTGTGAGTGTTGTTTTGCATGTTTTATTGAATGACCATTAGTGTTTTAGTTTGTTTTAACTTACATAATTTTTGTTTCAAGTTTTGTATTGACTTTCTTAAGCATCACATGCATAACCCCATTTTTCACTGACGGTCGTCGTTACGGAAACTCTCCCCACCAGCTTATTTTTTCATACATTTGACTGATTTATGCACTTGCTTTGATCGCATGCATGACCATTCACTCATATCTACACCATCCTCCACTCATACATTCATATCTACTCATTTTCAAGTTGTCCTTGGGCAAATCTAGGTTTCCTTGGCCCATATCTAGCTTCTCTGGGCATGCACTGTGCATTTCTAGAATTCAAGGCTCTGCCTTGGCTCCAGGAATTTGCATAGAGGCTGCCAGTGACTAGCTCCAGTTGTGCTCTACGCAGTTCCAAGACACACTCCCCAATATTTCCCATTGGGATTGCACAATGCGTAGTCCCAATGAGCATCAAGCCAGACTGAACTGTGCATTATGCAGTTCCAATCCACATCAAGCCATTCTCGACCGCGCTCTATACAATTCTAGTCATTAGTACCTCTCACTGGCAGTTAGGACTGTGCAATGCACATATCCAACTAATAGTCTCTCATCTCTGAGAGTCACAACTGTACAATCTTTCCCAACAGTTGCCCAATTTTTTTTGTGATCGATACTTGAAGTGCTTTGTGTTTTTAAGCTGACATTTTCTTGTTGTGAGTGTCTGTTATGTCTCCAGGTACATTATTTGTTGAGCAGCTTCTCAATAGTACAGGCAACATGGTTTCCAAGATAGCTGGATCAAAGGATACTAGAGAGAGCGACACTGGATATGTTCTTGAATAGGTGCCAATGAACTTTCCTATCTATGTAGACACACAGTTGTTCATAGAGAAGGACATGAAGATTACGAAAGAAATAAAGCACATACTTGCAGGTAGCTTCAAAGAAGAACTGAAAGATCGATAGGTCTATGCCAACATTCACAACTTAGGATTGTACAGGGTTGCATGCAGGTACCTCGCCTTCCTGTGCACAGATATAATTCAATGGATTGTCTCACATACTGATCCTGAGATGTTGAAACTAAGAAATACCAGTGGAACACAACTTGCCACCTTTAGGATGAAAAACTACCATCAGATGTATCACTTTTGGCAGTTAGTTAACTACATGGATGAACTATTCTACGCTCCCCATAGCAATGTGAACACTAGATACATCATGAACTATTCGGTAAAAAATCCATCGAAGTTCAAAGAGACATCCAACTAGGTCTACAAGATGAAGTCACTCACGAAGGCTTACAAACAATTGGTCATATTTGCATGTCTCTTGTATGGCCAAGAGAGTACAAAGACCTTCCCGCAAAGTTGGGTGGTTATGTTGGAGAAGTTGGAAAATGAAGGAAGGTCATTCAACTCGACTAACATGTTGGCTCTTCAGTTGAAAGTGCATGTGCCTAATGCCCAATTTCCACTTAAGGATGAGCAAGAAAGATTCTTTATGTCCACATACCTTCTTGATGCAATCTGTGCCCAGCAGCAGTTCCCTGGCATGTGTTGGACATGGACACCATCAAAGGATGTTGTGAACATATATTGCAAGTTTCTCTCTAAGTGCAGCTACCGAGGAGTCATGGCGAGTCTATCTGACCACTTCATCAGCCTGCTATATAGGATTATATTCAAATAGGATCTGCCTTGGATGTCCCAAGAAGCGATGCAGGCATTGCTTAACATTGCAGATTGGTATGCCTCAACTGCAAGTAATCACTGGTGGTCCAACCACACTCGGGATAGTACTACACAATATGCAATCGGTGGTCCAACCACACTCAGGATAGTACTACACATGCTTTAGGATATGCTAGATAGAGGCTTTAGAACCATATACCTGGAAGCATTGATGCAAGAGTCTGCTTCGATAAAGACATCACCAAACAGTATGGGGACATGATAGTGTAGTACCAAGCTTGGTATCCATTTGTCACCGAAGACCACCGCGAGGAGGTTACCGAGTTGATCTTTCTCCAAGAACTCAAGTGATGGTGTTTGTCTTGTTAGGCTGACTCAAGCCTATTTTGTCCCACGCGGGTATATGTGGAAATTGTATTATTGTAAATATGTTGTAAGTTGAATTCCAAGTGTCACTAGTGGAATGTGAACAGTAACTATGTAATTTGAAGAGTCATGAGGGTAGTCCAAGAGTCAAAGGGGAATTTCAAGGCTCACCCAACCCTTTGCTATATATAGAACCTCATAACTCATACTACAGGCTTTTTGGAGCCAAAATTTTGGCTAGGCATTACTTAGATAAGGCTTGGAGAGTATTGTGACAAGCCTTGGCTTCTCCACAACATAGAGAGAGTAAACATCTTTGAAGGAGTAGGCAGTGTTGATTATCATGTTCCACTATTGAGGCTAGTGGTTGTTAATGGTATATGTATGGATGGAAGTTTCACTGAATAATATAACTGAGAAAGCACGTTTTCATGCATATGTTGTTATTGTAGTTCGACTATTCTTGTTACTTTAGAATTGCAAGTTATTTCACTTATGCATTTGTGTATGAACTACTTTGTATCTGATTGTACGAATCTTGTTGAAGACGTGTTATTGTATTAACCCATCACTTTGTATTGTAGACTATTCTGCTTCTAGCTTGTGATGTCAGTCAGTTTGTGTGTTTCTTTCAGGATGCATACTATTACAGGCTTCTAAGGGACACTCTTCCTTTTTCCCTCTGTTTTTTAGAACCCCCATGCATCTCACTTGACTCACTGCAAGGTCACACACTTTCTCCTGAAAAAAGTTATCTACTTACCTCTGCTCACTACCGCAGTCAAGGCACTACTATACTACCCACTACTAGGACTCCTACTCCAAACGGTTTGAGGTATAGTTGGGACTTCTTACCAGGGAGATCCCCTGACATGTTGGCAAGTCTAGCAACGTAAACATTTATGGTGCTAGAAGGAGGGCCAGATGACAAGATGAGTTCTCAAAGTCTGTGTTGAATCTACGCACATCATTAGTGAATTACATTAAAATCGTACCTTTGGCATGCTTTTCTACTACACATGACATTGAAGTGTCAGAGGATGTTCTTGATGACTTGTCATGATTTAAGTATGATAGTGAAGGCAGAGAATTCTTTCTAAGGCACAGAGTTTCCTTTGCAAGCTTTTGTCACAGGAATTAAGTCCCCTTGGATGACAATGCCTGTGGGTTGATCACTTACACACTTGAAAGGTACATCAGGCAATGGTGTCGCACATTCCCCACAACCTCCATTCACTCTTTTGATCACATGCTTATCAAGTTATTCCATGCTTTTTATCATTATGACCGTAAACCATTCAATAAAAAAAATAGAATTATGGAAATCACCTTATGAATCTATTGCACAATTTTGGAAGTGCCTCCTAAATCTTGTCTTTCAAATCCCTGAAGATGAAGTCGATTGAAAAATTCTCAGGGAATAGCTTCAGTATCTTCTTCACATATTTGAAACTCCTCATGAGTTAGAATCATTCGAACCCCTCCCAGTATACCTCAATGTTAGAGATGTCAAATCTAACATGGACAAGGTCATTGTCACAGTTGACCCACTGTCTACTCCTCATCAAATAGCTCTAGCTCCATAGGACGAGGTGGGAGAAGTTGTGAACCAGTCTATTCAACTGTCACATCCTCCCACCCCAGCTTCTTTGGGTATATACGTAGATTTAGACTGAAGCTTATTGTTTTTCATGTGAAATTGTTTTCTCAACCTTCGTCCTCTCATTCTCTTGATCCTTCATATTTTGTTGTCCATTCTGATCGCCGCATGTGATGTTCATGAGGACAAGTTGTCAATGGTTTTAGTGTTAAGGAACCAACCTACGTTGTCATTTTTTATGAGTATGTGTGGGAATATGAATAAGAACTTACAATGAAGGATGACCTCCTTCTATCTGCACCTCGTCTACTCTATCCTGACATCTTTTGTGATCCTTCCATTTCTGATTTGTCTTGTGAAAATTCATTCCCAGATGTTTATATTTCCGATCATTCACAGGAAGCACAAGGTGTCAATCTGTCATTTGAATGTGTTGAGGACAAATCTTTCTTTTCAAATCCACCCAATCTATCAACTTTTCTTTCTGGAACTTCAGAGGTGAAAATATTTGTTTCTTATCAACCCCTTTGAATGATTCGTCAAATCATGAGGATGTCAATGTACATATTGAAATTTTTTATCATGGCTATCATGATCTCTTTTCTCATTCGTTGGATCATGATTCTGATTCACTTTGTTGTTGATCTTTCTAAGCCATCGGTCTTTCATGATCTACCCACTGACGTAGTGGAAACCCCTCAAGCTGTCAAGGCACTTCAAGCCGAGCTAATGGTTATGTCAGGTTCTCGTTGTCTTGAGGTCAGTTCTGCTCCCAATTAGAAATATGTTGAAACACCCTAGGCTCCTCATCACTCTCTCGCACACATTGAAAATCAATCTAGTTTGCACATCTCACTTCCTCCACCAAAATCACACGATCATATCTCTCATGCATTGGAGGAGTCATATGTAGCAAGTCATGTTGCGAAGTGAAAGTTTTATTCTTTCTGCATGTTTGTTCATTTACAAAGATCAAGAGAGTGTGCATGTTCATCATCTGTGCATAGTGCGATGCTTCACCATGGTAAGTCCGCAGAGTGTTTATCTTGCGCTTTTACTTTTTTCTTTTCTGTGGACACATTCAAACTTTGAGTGTGTTAGTCTTCATTGTTTTATCTTACTTACATGTTGGTCTACCTAAATATCGTTATTTTCAACCATACCTTCACCAACATGGGCCAACCAATGCATCGATGGTCGCATTGGAAGTATCACTTTATGTGAGTAAGCCCATGCACTATTTAGCTTAGTAATAGGAGTATTTTTTTCTTTCATGTTTTTATTTCCTTACTTGTTTTTCTTGTGTTTTGCTTCTGTCCTTTTCTTTCTTGTTTGTTTTTTTTGCACTCATAAGTTTAACTTCACATGAAACTATGTTTGGCTCTTGAGACAAGCAAGGTGAAGTATAAGAGGACTTGTACAACTATCAACATTTGGTTATCTGTTATCCCCTCTCTTTATGAAGACCTTGTGTTCTTCCGTCGATGATACCCTGATGGAAAATACGTTCTATTCAGAGTGAGTCTTGGTGAAAACACAACGCTTGCACTTTTAACTAGAACCACCTACTCTAGTTAGTTATTCTATATTTGATTAACCATTGTCATCTCAGTCAAGTAGAGTAAGATGAGGGGGGAAAACTTAACAAGTATGCCAGAGGTATATATAACATACTTCTCTAAAGGGACAACCTCTTCTTCTCTCAATAAGTCGAGATCCCTCTTCTACCTCATGAAATAAATAAGTCCTTATGCACAGTTCTTTGAAAAAAAAAAATGAAAATGAAAAAAATAAAATAAGGCAAAATAAGAGAAAGGATTCCTGCACAGAGAGGTGTAGCAAGTAACTCCGTCAAGGTACTATCCAGGCTCACTAGCAATGGATCGATGCTTGTGTTCCTGAAGTGACTCTGTCATGGTATTTTTCAAGCCTGTTGGTAATGGAACAAAACCAGATATGAAACTAAAACTCTAATAGTATACATTACTTGTGCATCAATATACCCCTCATCCCCAATCGAAATGGCTCAGTTGACTTGCCTTGGTATGTGTGTTGAATGATCAAGAGAATGGTGGGACTACCTCTTTAACTCAAGCTAGTGAGGAATCCATGATGATCAAAGAATCGAACAATACTTCCAAAGGAGTTAGACTTGATTTACACAAGACAAGGTCCATACAAAGAGCTCGAGTTCTACTAGTGTGTCATCAATGTTGTAGCGGCTACAAAAACCCTCCAAAATTTTTTGTTCGCTTTATTTTGGAGCCTCCCTCCTTAAATCTTAGCATCTTGTCTTGCACTACTCAGGTACTTATGCTTTCATTTTAATTTATTTGTCGTTTTATAGCTTGTGTGTGCTTACTTGCTTTGTTGTATAACCACAAGTTGACCCCTGTGACTTGGTTGATTTGGTTCTTGCACTACCTTGGAAAATTGTACAGTCCTAGAGGGCAGCCAGCCTTGCTCTCTGGAATTGCACAGAGCATCCCAGCAGTGAGCCTTGTTCTAAAGAATTGCGCAAATCAGCCCAACAGTGAACTTCAGCTCTAGAACTACGCAGACCTAGTTAACATCTTGTCTTCAGCTGGGAAACTGTGCAAAGCATGAGAGGAAGCCAGAGCCACTCAACCCAAGAATTGAGCAGAGACATTCCCTCAGCTGCTACCTGATGCATGTGCCGGCAGGTTGCCCAGTTCCCTCCAGAACTAGAAAATTTCTCCATGCATGCGTGGCAACCTTTCCTAAAAAATAAAAAAGGAAAAAGGAAAAAAATAATCCCTAAAAAATAGGTATCTATTTTTAGTGGTGGGAGTTACACTTGAGCAAATTTTAGAAATTTTTGCCACTTGTCGCTTTTTCCTAGATTTTTGGCATGCACGTCATAAACTCTAAATCGATCAAATCTATTTAATGGACACTGCAAAAGCTCATTTTCACATTCAATCTTGGAGATATGACATTCTTGAGGCATATAGGAACTTTCGGCACGATCGACATAATTTTTCCGGGTAATTTTTGCTTTTCAAGTCTTTTGCTACTTTTTCTATCGCTTTTGTTTCCTTGGCTTGTGGGACTGTTGTTTTGCATGTTTTATTGAATGACCACTAGAATTTTATTTTTTTTAACTTGTAGAAGTTTTATTTCAAGTTTTGCATTGGCTTTATTAAGCATCACATGCATAACCCGATTTTGCACTAATGGTCGACATTGCGGTGACTCTCCCCACCAACTTCTTTGTTCGTCTGTTTGATTGATTTCTACACTTGCTTTGATTGCATGCATGACCATTCACTTAGATATGCACCATCCTCCACTCATGCATTTAGATATACTCGTTTTCAACTATAGAAGGGTTGTAGAGGTCCTATGTGTTAAGAATAAAGGGCCACAATACCCTTTTGGATCCTCTGACTTCAATTTTTATAAAGGGATCATTAATCTTGTAGAGCAAGGGTGAGCTAGCTTGAAGGAAGAGCCTTTTAGACAAGAATAGGATTGTGGGTAGCAAGCTCAAAATTGTGCTTACATCAGAAATACTTACCAGAAACCTAGATTGATGTGGAAATATTCATCTAGAAGTATTTTACTTATGAAGGATGACAGAACATTATCTTCTAGAATATTTTAAAGTTGCTTGACCACTTGCGACCTCTCAAGCTAGTAAATATGTCATTGTTTCTATGGAATACTCTATAGTAAATTATCTTCAATGTCCAAAATTCCAACCGACTAAAGAAGAACATATCTCACACAATTACCTCATAAAACTCCTTGTGACACATGCACTACAATAAGTGGGACACGCTTTGGATGACCTTATGGGGTTACCAAAGACATAGGATCCCATGGAAGAAGTAGTAGTTGTGACAGCAAAACTAGAGGGATCTACGAAAAAAGTAGTTGTTGCAACACCAAAGGCTATGACATAGCCATAATATCCTATGGAATAAGCAAACCCACCACATGAAGTCACAACAGCAACGTTGAAATCATTAGGATTTTACCCCCAACCTAAACTCCTAGCTGCATGACTAAAATACCCTCTTATGTGGCTATACTCAACTGGAAGAGGGTGAGATATTTGAAAAAAGAGGGCCTTGCCCAAGAATAAAAAATAACAGAGAGGGTAGGGCAAGAAGATGTTAAAAACCCTGCTACAAAACAAGAACTAGCAACGCTGGTGGAAGAGGAAGTGGAATTCCTTGTGTTGAAGTTTGAAATTGTCCTCTTTTAGACAAACCTTTTGCCTTCCTTTCCATCCTTTCCATAATAATTTTGTTGCATTTTCAAGGTAAAAGGTCATCCTAGATATGCTGAAATCTCTTAAAAGGTATTTATCATCCATGATTTATAATCTGTTTTTTCTTTGTTAGATTAAATTTAAATATTCATAAAACTACTGAATCTCATTCATTCTGCAACTAACCAAGAATTTTGCAGCTATCTCCAAGGTTAGATAGGTTCTAGTGCACCAGATGATGAATAAAAGGTACCAACATATGGAAAATGGTCTGCATATGGATATCCACCTGTTTTGGTAATCTAGCAAGTTATATGGTTTGAGAGATTCGGAAATCAAATCAAAAGTCAACTATGGTTATGACACTCCAACGATAAGCATATTCTGAAGGTGGTTCCTGGTAGGATCAAGCAAGCATGGAAATGATTGAGCAACCTTTGAAGCCGATGTGTTCGATCAAATCCCTCGAGATTTTCTCTTTCATTAGAAAATCATGAGAAGAATTACTTATCTTAATTTTACTTCTTAACTGTTAGAATAGTCAAGTTTATTTTGGGCTTAAGACTCTCGAAACTGTTATTCAATAAATATGTATAAAAAGCCCTAAGGCGAAGCTAAAGATAGTAATTATCATTGTTAATTGTTGCAATATCTTTTTGTTAAAGACCTTTGTGATTAATATAAAACTTTGTTTCCGAATCAATGTGTGGCTAAGTGATTTAATATATCATTGTGAACTTGCACTCAATAGAAAGCCCCCCTGAAGAGTTATACAAGTATACTAGCTTTTAATTATACTTACTACAATTTGTCTGATAAATAGTTGTCTTCCATTGTAGTTTGTTGATGCATTTTATTGACCAATTCCTAGTTTAATTTTCATGTTCGCAATAAGCAAAGCGCTCAAAAAAATACAAAAATATTTGATTTCCATAGCTCATTTCATTTGGAACTTTCACTTTAAAGTTCAATTAATTTTGCTAAGCATTTTATACGAATGATAAATGGAGAGATTTGAAGTACCACTGTGCACACTAGTAATCCTTTAAAATTATAATTCATATTTATATTTTGTTGAAGAATTCTAGTTTTGATTTATTTCCTACAAGTAGAATTAGAATTCCTTTTCTACAAGTGGATTGGAATTTCTTTCCTGCAAGTAGAATTAGAATTTATTTTCTACAATTAGGATTAGAATTTATTTCCTACAAGTAGAGTTAAAATTTCCTTTCTGCAATTACAATTTGTGTTCATAGATTAATTTAGCACTTAAAATTATGATCTCATTTTGGTTTGAAGTAGCTTTAATGGAAAGAACATGTGCCTGGAAATAATTTGATTCAATCTAATATTTGTTCATATTTAGATCAATTCCATCTTTTAAAAACCAAAGATATAACTCCTAGCATATATTGTGCACATACACTTCATAAGTACACGAACCTTGGTTCACAATTAATGAAATAATTTAACATCAATTAAATTACCCAATACCTCGCTACATCACAACAACCAACTAGGGTTGAGGTAGAAAAATACATTGTTGCAACACAAAAAACTAGCATGGGTGGTCATGCGCACACTCATATACATATAAGAAAATACATCATACATATTTGACATCTAAACATGAATATCCACACTCACAAATAATATACATATAAATGATTATATATTAGCATTATAATTTAAAAGTTACAATTTTACCTTAAATCCAATAGAGATTTGTTAGAATAATAAATTTAATTTGTATAATATATAGAATTGATCTAGGGAGAGCGATGACGGATTCAAGTGTTATGGTTTTGGTACTCCCCTACAAAGTAGAACGTGTCATCATTGAGTGTTTGTTTGCCACATAAGCTCATGGTTGTTTGCACATTGGGGGTCAGTTGTTTCTATGGGCATAAAAGGAGGTTCAAGGTCTCTCTAGAATAGTTATGGCAGGGATCTACCTGAATCAAGGTTGTTTGAAATCACAATATTTGAATGACAATGGGGGTTTTGTTCAAATGGTTTTTTTCTCTAACGAGATTCTACCTATACAGGACTTTTTAGGCACACCACTAAATTTGTGTCTTATTTTTTGTTTGCTTGTAGGTCATGAGATGGATAGGGCTGCGAGATTTACATGGTTCATGGATCCATGGAGGTTAGGTCTTATTATTTTCTTAGACCGGGGTGTGAACTGTGCAGTGGGGACTTTGTTATTGGTGCAGTTGTTGGGGAAATTAATTGCTTCATAAAAAATAACTAATCACCTAAACACTAATTATCAATCTAAGGAACGTCTTTTTATTTCAAGGCAATCCGCAAAATATATGCAAGCAATTGCCAATAACTAACATTGGTTCTACATGATCGTGTTCTACACTATCAAGTTCATTCAACAAGAAATAAAATGTAAGACTTGAATAACAGTACTAAATTTAAAAAGCAAAAAGTAAATGACAGGTTAAGAATTATGCTAATCACACAGATTGAATCAATACTAAATTAAACCACACCTTTCTGAATTGGAAATTTAACCTATTGCACCCAACAGAATTCAAATGCTAATCTAGAGTAGCAATTAAATGAAATCTAGAAATTGTAGGAAACAAAAAATCTGGAAAATGTAGCAGCCAACAAATTAATTAAAAAAAAAAATCACTTTAAGGAACAACAATTGAAATTCAAAGAAATAAGAATACAACTAAACTACTTGAGATGTCCAAGGTAGTGGGCCCAACTTGCCAAGAGTCAGTTTTGCCTTGAAAAATAATTCAAATTAGATTAAAAGTAGAAAATTATGAAATTCCACTAATAACTCCTTTCATGAAAGATTATAACTAGATAAATTATGGCTCTAAGTTCTGCCTCTAATTCAATAATTGTCCATCCTCTCTTTGATCTCTATTTAAAGACACAGAGAGCAAAGGTAAGTTACAACTAAATTGATTACAAAATGATTTCCATTACAATTGTAGATTGCCCACAACAAATTGATCAACAAGATCGGATGTCAAAAGATATCTCCATCATGATTTAGCAGGAACAAGTCGAATCTGGTATTGCAATTGGGAGAATTTGGAAAATGGCCACAACAACAAATCTGATAAAATCACCTTCAAAGAACCTAGTGTTTCTCTCAATCCAGTCTACCAAATTTTGGAAAATTGATCATTACGAAACTAAATTGGTTTGTTCTGCAAAAAAACTGTGTCTTGGATTTTCAACATTCATCTTCATTTTCCCGAAATATCCAACACAAAATTGTCTCTTTTTATCCCAACAAATTTCTGAGTTGGAATATTTGACTATGAGTTGGAGATCAAATTTTCAATATGGAAGAGATCTTAGAGGCTAAAATCGTGAGTGATGCCATAACAAATTCATTAATAAATTGTTATTGACAAAATCATATATAATAATCATCAATTTACTAAAGATAAAGGAGAACAAATATTATTTACCCACAAGATCATAAATAATTATAAAATGGAATTACGTGATATACTATGATAAATTATGATAAATAATGTGATAAAAGAATGGTGGAGTCTCGAGATATAAGCAAAATAACTGAAGATGATAGTGCATGATTTTTGCAATTTTACATACAGGTTTAGCTAGAAACTTTCTGAGATTGTGTATTTTAATGATACCTCCTTGCTATCCAAAAATCACAAGAATCCGGTTCATGGTTTTAAAGATATATGCAAATCAATTTATGCACTGTATAAAAATGAAATTAAATGAGGAAGAGAGGAGAAAACATTCATCATGTGTAGCAATTTCTACCCCAAACAAGAAAATTAGCATGCCCTCATGCTACACTAGAAAATAATTTGAGATTGTTGCTACAATTGTTGTTGAAATCTCTAATTGGTGTAAAACAATAAGGAAAGGGGAGGTTTTGAGAATGAATAAGGATATCCATGGATGATAAAGATTATTGATGACATGGTCATGATAAATAAATTAATGAGAAATACACTCCCCCAAACTGAAATCTTTTGTGTCTCTGAAGAATGAGAAGTGGTAAAGAAGGGGAAATAATGGTTGAAAAATATGAGTGAATAATGCTCAGTGTTTTTTCATCAAATTATCCAAAACTTTTAATAAATCAGAAACTTATGCTATTTTATCTCAATTTTTACCTCCATAAAAGCATGGAATGACATGGATGGACTGATATTTGTTGAAGTTGATGTAGAATGAGCTAATGTTGAAAGTGATACAGAAGGTGGAAGCCATGCAAGCTAAAAGAAAGTAATCATAAAGTGTAGTAGGGTTTCCTTGCCCCAAATTGATTAGTTTCCCTGTCATTAAGGTTTCTATAACACATATCATGAGTAGCCTCAATCAGTAATTCATCACCTCAATTACCTCATTATATATAAAAGTGACATAATCATGTTATGAATGTCATGAGATAATAATGGATAAAAGGGGAATGCAAAAGAGGGTAAAAATGATGAGAAAAATATGCACTGCCTATACCCATAAGCTTTGGTTGTTATGAGCGCAAAAACGGAGATACATGGGATGAATTAATTATCTCGACCTTTTCTTCTCAAGATCTGGCCAATTACTTGGTGTTCACATTTAGAATTATGCCTCTTTAGTTTACCCCAAAATAATACTAGTGTTGTTAAGCTACGAATGAATGACAATTGATTGCGCAAAGCAACTATCTTTGGTTAAAGATATGAAACTTGTAGAATAAAGGAATGACAGGTTAAATGATACAAAACGTCAAATATCAAATATCCTAAAAGTTTCATCCCTGACATGTAAAGTGAACATTTATAACTCAAAAATAGATATAAACCATAACCATCATCATCTAAGAACTTATTAAATATTATCCCATGAACCATGAGTCCTAGCAAACCTTATATATGCAACATTATGCTTTATCGGCAATTAGTTTTGAGAAAACAAGGTAAACAAATAGATCATAGTATTGAATTAACTTATATACTATAGGCATGACCACTGCTACCAGCAGGTGTCCATAGCCTTGACAGGGATGCCTTTTTAACCCATTGAGATGCCAGTGTCTCGTCTATTAGAAATAAATACATAGTTACAAGAGCATTTCAATTTACAAGATCAGGGACTTTACAAATTAAGAAAGTTGAAAATTGACATGATGAAATCATTTTTGCATAATTATTCCTTAAAAATAAGATTATATTTATAGATAAACAAAGATAAATTGACTACCCAATCATTATGTCAAAGAGGAGCTAGAACATTAAAACTATTTCACATTCACCAAGTAGAAAAAAAAATCAGAAAGACCTACCAGTGTTGAATCAAAAGCGTGAAAATGGGATAATAACAATAGTTGTGACTGAGGTAACAACAATCGTGACTTAGTAACAACAACTGTAATAGAGGGAACAATAGTTGTGACCTAGGAAACAACAGTTGTAACTGAGGGAACAACAGTTGCGACTTAGGGAACAACATTTGTGAGTCAGGAAATAGTAGATGTGACTGAGTGAACAACAACTGTGAGTCAGCAAACAATACTTGTGATTGAGGTAATAGCAACTATGAGTCAGGAAACAACAGTTGTGACTGAGGGAACAACAATTGTAACTAAGGTAGCTAAAATTATGATTTGAGAATTATTTTTCCAACAATACCATTGTTGCATGTTACAACCTCGAAACTATCCATACCATTTTTTGCTTGTGGACATGACTAACTCAATGGGAGATCCTAGCAAGGTGACATGGAAAAGGATTAGTCATCCAACAATCATAGTCACTTTACAAAATAATGAGGAATTTAGAGTAAATCATTCCTAACAAGACTTACCATAAGAATCTTTAATAATAGATATGAGGCAATTATATATTTGATAAGGCTGGGGAACAAATGGATAAATGTGGATAAACAACATGAAAATTAATAACTTCCTTTATTTTGATGAAGGAACAGAAGTCGCGACTTTGAATTAACAACACATGAAACATAAAAACATAAAAGAAATCAGAAAAGTGTTAGGGTCCTATAATTTATAGGATCTCAAGGTGACTGAGTATTTTATCTCAGAAATATCAAATTTTAAATAATATTTCATACTACAAATGATTTCCAAAGAGTAGATAGAAAAATGAAGATTAAATTAGGGGTTTGCACATTCAAATGCACCCTAATTAGTTTAAGGTGTATTAGTTTAGGAGAAAAGGAGAAATGTAATATGTCTCAGATCATGTATATAGCGGCCTTATCCTAATTTTTTATTTTATTCATAAAGTTCTTTTCCCAAATCCAAGGGTACATCACTGCCACGAATCTCAAACTCCACTCACATCTGATGGCCCTCGAAGCTTTTCATACCCCCCCCCCCCCCCCACTATGATTCCATTTAATTCTGATGGGTGGGTTCAAAAAAGGTGGTTTCCCCTTGCTACATGCCCTCTCCTCATCATTTTGGACCCCCCTTCACTAATACCATAATTCGCCTCTACCCCCCTCCAAAAGTAGTATCCGCTCCTTGCTGCAAACCACTTTCCTAGTTATGTCACCCCCCACTTCCCTTTAACTGTCATTCCCTACCTCCACATCATTTCTCCACATCACCCTTGTGGACCCCACTTCCTTTCCACCAACCATGTGCCTCCACATAATCCCCCACCTCCATGTCACTTCCCACCCCCACGTCATATATATGTTTCATGGTCAGTTAAAATGTTTTTTTCCATATACAGCACAATAATTTCAAACATGGTTTACAAGCAAATGAGAACGAATTTTCAAATCAGAAAGATTTTTTTGTTTATAACATCATTATTTACAAAAACCTCTCCCAGTTTTGTAACATTTGTTATGGTTTGGGAGATTTGGATGAATCTTTGCAGGTATATTTTCCCAAATTTTCATGTTTTCAGTCAGTGTTTTCAAATGCGGTTTCCAAGAAGGTGGAAATGAATTTTCAAAAACTGAAAGAGTTTTTTTTTACAACATAATAATTTACAAAAACCTCTTAGTTTTCTAACATATATTATGGTTTCGGATATATAAATGTATTATAGCACCCTATTTTTCAGAATTTCAAGAGGGAAAAGTTGAAAGACAATTAGTGACTTGGAAGCCACCTCATCAAATAAGAGTTGCTATCAAATTCAGATTTCTCTTATTTGTCACAAGCAATCCACAAATATAATGCCAAGTAGATTTATTAGTTTTGAATGTCCTATATTTCAGTTCTATTTGTGTAATACAGTTTGAGATATTTGTAACAAATCTTGATTTTTTTCAAGATATTTTAGTTTAGAATTTTTATAAATACTTCATCATTTGAAGTAAGAGATGTTGATTGTTGAATATAAGTTCCTCTGTGAATAGTAATTTTTCTAGTTGCTAGAAGCATCAATAATACAAGGACATTCTTCACAAGATTCATGTGGTGTATGAATTGGTGATGTTTTTCTTCTATTCATGTGTTTAATCAGTCTCTTCTTTCTCTGTCATTTCTGAATAGCTTAATTACATAACAGAAACTGTGGAAACTGTGATGAATAGGATATGTTATACAGAACACCCTATTCTAGATGTTGGTAATTTATATTTTTTCTACTAAAGTCAAATTATGGAATCCTTCATTGCTCCTTAGTTTCTACTAAATTTTACATTTTTCCTGTGTCATAATCCATTTAAAATTCTAAAAGATCCAACTAGTGCAACCTAGCTTACCCTGTGAAACTCCTTCAAAATTTGATGTAGATCTAGTTAATCTTTAGACTCCATAGCCAAATGGAATTAGAACAATTTAATCAACCAAGAAATCCAATAGAAAACAATCAATACAATAATAACTAGCCTAAAATTTACATCAAACATAGCTAAATTT
Organism: Pinus taeda; assembly: GCA_000404065.3. Lineage (NCBI taxonomy): Eukaryota > Viridiplantae > Streptophyta > Pinopsida > Pinales > Pinaceae > Pinus > Pinus taeda. The sequence goes on along the minus strand of APFE030341367.1, from coordinate 80,525 downwards.
TACAGAGAGATCCCTCTCTGAAGCTGGCAGGGCGAGATCCCAACTTCCAAAGTGGTTTTGATGTTGTCCTATGTGTTTACTCCCTCAACGTCAAAAATAAATAATGACAACAAAAAGAAACAACACTTTATTGAAAAACAATAAATAAATAAATAGCTTAAGTTACAACAACTATGGTTTTGGTTGCAGCAATGTTGTTTCTTAAAGGAAAATCAATCCGTTTCCAGGAACAACAATCTGTCATAGGTGAATAAATGGGGAAAAAATGATATTTTGGAAAAATTCTTTGGCGGCAACGACTTGGATTTTCAAATGGAAATCAATTACCAATTTCTCTTGTTATGAATCCATGAAGTAATAAAAAAAAAAAATCTTCACATTATTTTCCTTGTGTTGGTGGGCAATAGTGGGAACAATTTTGTAGAATTTTTTTTTTTATATCATGGCACCTAGAAAGAATCAAAATCATATAATATTAAATTTATTAATATATTATTGGATGAAATTCCCTTATTTCATTAACATTTCCTTCAAGAATCACTTGTTCATAAATGGACCTCCTTTATTCTCATGGGACCTGCAAAAAATGAGCATCTATCTGTAATAAAACATGAAATCATGGAAAAAGGGAGGTGTACAAGCTCTCTTAATCCAAGAAATATGAAAAAAATAACAAGTAGGTACTTTTTAAAATAAATCCATAGAAAGATGAAATAAAATAAAATAAAAAAATGTATTTGTCACCTGCGGGAGAGCAGTAGTTGACCATACTAACCAATAGTGTTTTAATCATAGTTCCTTTTTTTCATCTAATTTGAGTGATTCCAAAACCAAATGAAAGTTAATTAAAATATATATAACCAATATAAATAGGTTTTAAAAATTCCATGATATGATATGTCAAAGTTACTTAGAACAACCTGCATAACAGACTCATGTTCAATTTCCCAACTTAGACCAACAGTTGATATTTTAAGTATGTCTTTTTGGTTTGATGAAGGATTGAATTGATTAAAATTGGATATTAAAGTAAATTTATTTATATATATCCAATAGAAACAAGTTTTGAATACAAGAAGAATTAATAGGTCAAATGTTCTAAGGAATGACCAAGAAAACAGAGTTTGAAGAGTGTTGGTTTATGATAGACAGTCAATATTTTGGTCATAAATTTCTCATACGATATAAAAATAGAGTGATTAAAATTCCCTTGTAAACTATATTCATATGGAAATGTACCATAGAAACAGGTTTACAAAATCTAACCATTTATGTCTCCAAAAACCAATTGTCCCAACTATGTCCCTGAGTTGCCTACTAGACACCCTATCAATGTTTTGGTCATAAATGTTTCGTTTGAGATGAAAATTGAGTGATTCATTTTTTTTTAGAAATTATACATCAAGGGCTACTTATGATAGAAACATGTTTTGAAAATATGCCCATTTGGTCCCTCAAAACATGACTGTCCCGACTATTTTTTCATAGATTTGATAAAGCCCACATGCCATAAAATATGATAAACAAGAATTTTTTTCCAAATTGGTGATCAAAATGGATATAAGTATTTGTAGAAATTTTATTTTCAATATAATACATCTACATACATAGATAAATTCAAATATTTATCCCTGATGTTAATTTTCACAGCATGTTGCAACGAAAACAACTATTTTTACACATAACAAAATTTATTTATTTTTCTCCTTATTTATTTTATTTTCAACACTAACCTACTCTACTTTGAAAAATAAAACATGCTTACATATAATATTGCTTCCAATGGAGCCATTTTCGAAATAAGGTCTCACATATGTACATACCTGGATTTGAAAAATGCATATTAATAAATACTAGCGTATGAGAGACGAACTTCCTCATTAAGGATTGATCCAGCCTTAAACAGGAACGCAACAAATTACAGAGATAACCATATACACAAAGATGCAGCGGAAATAATACTTCATTTCATTAATGGAAAATACTGAAATATGCTTACAACCAGAAATGGAAATAAACCAGCTAGGGCAATGGTAGCTTATCTCTGAGAAGAGATGTGTGGCTACATGCCTCTGAACTATGTTACAATGAGGCTCAAAGGCCTATTTATTGTTGAGAAACAATGGAAAAACCCTTCCCATTCCAAAACCTAACCCTAGAAGATGAAACGCCAAATTGTGGGCCCCGTTTTTGGGTAAGTTGGTACATCAACTTCCCGGGGTCACAAATTGGTCGTATTATCTCCGTTTGACGCGCATGATAGCCCGTTGGAAAGATCTCTCTGAGGACTACAACGAAAAATATGATTTTTAGACAGAAAAATCGTTGGCTGGTAGATTTCCCAAAAAACGTCGTTTAGGGCCTCAAAACGGCTCCGGATGTTTAGGACCCGAAAAACTGCTAAAAATAGTAAACTGTGCTATAATTAAGGAAATTGAAAAAACTGAAAGAAGCACTAGTGGGGATCCAAGTGGAATTAGCGGGTGGCCACCAATATCCACCTGGATCAAGGATGGTGCCAAAAATTACTGAAGTATGGATTGATGTTGCAAGAAAACGATGGATTGAAACCAATATTCAATATAGTCTTGACTCTCTTTATTTCCCATGGTTTTTATATCACAAAGTTCTTCCATGACTTCTGCAGTTTTGGATATGAATCCTTCCCATACCTAATATAAGTTTCCTGTAGTAGTCATGTTGAAATAGAATGGGTGAGAAGGATGGGTAAATTTTGTAGTTCAACATTGTAAGCATGGTGTACGGATTTATTGTTGTGAGGATGTGGAATGGATTGAGAAACAAATTGTGTAGGGCATGGAGGATTTTGATGATGTAGTTGATTGGGTTGTGTGGATTATTTTAATAGGCAAGAAAGATGATGTTGAAGAGATGATGAAGAATATGATAATGTGTTTGTGCTACAAGATGAGGGAGAGTAGTCATGTAATCATAAGATGATCAATGCCAAGCTTTTGGACAATACTGGGTTATATTGAGATTGGCATGGCTACCTAACATAGGAGTATTCCATAATGGATTATGCAAGTAAGAAATGGAGAGGAAGTGTTTTGAACCATACACGTAGGCCATGGTTTCCATGGTTGTGAGCATGTTGCAAATTCTCAATTTCTATTATATGATTCATTCATTCCAGGTAAGAAAAAAAAACTATCTATGGGATGTTCCTTTCGACACTGAGGGAAAAACACTTCTTCAATCTTGTCTTGATTTTTTTTAACTTGCAAAACATCCAATTATGAAATTAGAGAGATAATAATATCAATTTTAAAAATTTTAAATAAATCATTGATTTCAACTTCTATATCTCCTATTCTTATAGCATATTTTGAAATGAAAGAAGAAAGTTCTCTAGAATTCTTACCAACCTTGGATATTCCTCTTGAATACCTTATACATAAATCACAAACATCATCATTTGATAGCTAAAAAACATCACCTTTTCCCATCATATGTAAGATTTCTAAAAATTCGTCTTTGATTCCTTTAAGGAGTGTTTTCAAGATCTCTTTTTTTCAAATGCTTATGCTTTGATTTTTGAAGATGTATTTAAATCATTCCACATAGTCCTCCAAGATTTCACCTTCCCCTTTTGTCATTCTAAAAATATCTTCATTGGCCTTGCAATAGTCTTGACACTTTTCAATAATACATTATTTATGTCTTCCCATGTTTGAATATAGTTCCCACCAAGGCTCATGAACCATCAGAGAGCTGCTCATTTTAGAGTAAGAAGAAACACTTTCAACCTTTGAGAATTAGTTCAATAATCATATCCTATACAAAGTACTTCAAACTGAAATAAGAATGTATCTGGATCTTCATTTTCCAAACAATGAAAAATTGGTAGAGCGGATGGGGGAATGATATGCATTTGTGTCACTCCTCCTATATCTCTGATAGGGAATTCAAAAGTAGCAAGGTGTGTCATTTTTTACCAAAATAGATGGTGTTCTACATGTGCTCCTTCAAGGCTCCTCCTTCAAATGTTCCTATCAATTTCTTAGTGGAATGGGTCATGCTTACATCACCACTTAAGTGAAATGATAAAACAAAATTCAAGTTTCTACCTCTAATGTTTCTACTTTTAATCATGCATGTTATATGACCTGAAACTACCTATAGAGGGCAGACCTCACCACAAGTTATCTAGGGTGTGTGTGCAGGTTCTTACCTTTTGTCTTTAATATCTAGCTCTCTTAGAGTTAGGTGTGCATCTACAGCCAAATATTAGTGTGGTAGTTCTATTTGACAGCATCCCCAAAAACGATGCCAAAATGTTGAGAAAATTAATTGCTTGATAAAAAATACTTATCACTTGAACACTAATTATCAATCTAAGGAACGTATTTTTATTTCAAGCCAAGCCACAAAATATATGCAAGCAACTACCAATAACTAACATTGGTTCTACATGATCGTATTATACACTATCAAGTTCCTTCAACAAGAAATAAAATGTAAGACTCGAATAACAATATTAAATTTAAAAATCAGAAAGTAAATGACAATCAAAGAAATTTGTTAATCACATGGTTTGAATCAGTACTAAATTAAACCACACCTTGCTAAAGTAGAAATTTAACCTACTGCACCCAACAAAATTCAAATGCTAATCTAGAGCAATGAATTAAATAAAATCTAAAAATTGGAGGAAACAACAAATCTGGAAAATGCAGCAATCAACAAATTACTTTTAAAAAACGGAAATTTACTTTAAGAAACAACAATTGAAAATTCAAAGAAATAAGCATACGACTAAATTTCTTTAGATGTTCAAGGCAGCACATTGTCCAAGATAGTGGGCCCAACTTCCCAAGATTCACTTCTGCCTTGAAAAATGATTCAAATCAAATTACAAGTAGACAATTATGAAATTCCACTGATAGCTCATTTCATTAAAAATTATAATTAGATACAATACAACTTTGATTTTTGCCTCTAATTCAATAATTTTCCATCCTCTCTCTTTGATCTCTATTTAAATACACAGAGAGAAAAGGGAAGTTACAAATAAATTGATTACAAAATCATTTCCATTACAATTGTAAATTGTCCACAATAAATTCATCAACAAGATCAGATCTAAAAGATCTTTCCTTCATGATTCAGCTGGAACAAGTCAAATATGGTATTGCAATTAGGAGAATTTGGAAAATGGCCACAATAGCAAATCTAATAAAATCACCTTCAAAGAACCTTGTGTTTCTCTCAATCCAGACTGAATTTTGGAAAACAACGCTTGGAGAAACTAAATTGGTTTGTTCTGCACAAAACCCGTGTCTTGGATTTTCAAGATTCATCTTCATTTTCCCAAAATATCCAACACAAAACTGTCACTTTTTATCCCAACGAATTTCTAAGTTGAAATATTTGAATATGAGTTGGAGACCAAATTTGCAATCTAGAAGAGATCTTGGAGGCTAAAATCATGAGTGATGTCATAACAAATTCATTAATAAATCATTATTGGAAAAATCATGTATAATAATCATCAATTTATTAAAAATAAAAGAGAACAAATATTATTTACCCAAAAGAGCATAAATAATTATAAAATTGAATTATATGATAAATTATGATAAATAACATCATAAAAGAACAACATAAATGGATGGAATAGATGTCAAGAAATGGTAATAATAATGAAAATTTAGTGGCCCAACAACAGTCTTAGGGTTTCGATCTTTTCACTTCAGAAGCCCAAATCGTGATTCAAGCCAAGAGGTTTCACCCCCATATCCCTTTAGATTTGATCATATGAAAGGTGAAGAGGGAAGAGGGTCCCTTTCAGATATTTTTAAAGGACCTCAAAGGAAAAATCATCAATCTCCGGTCCAAGGGAGCAGATATGGTTGAAGATTCGAAACAAGAATTTCAGAAAACCCTTGGAATAGCAACTCCTTCTCAACATCTGTTATATGAAGGGAAAATTTTACAAAACTCTATGACATTGAAGGAATATGGCATTGATTGGGATTCAACCATTATTTTAGATTTGAGGTTTCAAGGTGGGGTGTAGAGTTCAGGAAAATCAAGTGGATCAACATCATATAAGGAGATGGATCATTCTAAACTCCCTAATGGATCGGGCTCTTCCCAAGATGCAATAAAAGGGAATATGCATATTAAAATAGTGCAAAGCCAAAATATTTCGGGCCCTTATATTTTTAAACAAATAAAACACACTCCAGCCTATGGAAGTCAATCTACCAGAGGTTAATGATCTATTTAATGTCGTCCAATCTTGAGTTGTTGTATGTAGATTGAATGGATTTTGGCCTAAATCGAAGGATCTACACCAATGGGTATTATATACATGGAATCTTAATTGTGATATCCACTTGTGCTCAAAAGTATTTTTTATTGTACAATTTGACACACAAAATTATCTAGATTTTGCTTTAAATGAGGGGCCATTGTTTTGGGGCAAAGCATGTCTTTTTATAACTCCATGGTTTCTAGGTTTCGATGCCAACAAAATGGTGGTCTCTAAAATTTTGGTTTGGGTGAGACTACATAACCTTCCTCTCCCATTTTAGCACCACCAAGTATTATAGGGAATTAGAAATACATCACACAAATTCATAAAGATAGATATGGAAAGACCCAAAAAAGGAATTTTTAACTTTGCCAGAATATGTGTAGAGATAGACCTTAGCAAAGGCTTACCTAATTGCATTCACTTGATTCATAATAGCTTTCATTAGACGTAGCCACTAGATTTTGAGAACACGACATTCAGGTGTCGCATTTGTTTTCTAATGTGACACTTACAAAATTCATGTTATTAGGTAAAGAAAGCTCCAAATAGGAAAAAGAAATTGCCTCAAAAGCCAAAGGGATGGAAGGTTCCAGATCCACATATCTTAGAAGCAGATGATGTGAAATAGTGAAGAATCACATAAATGTGGAGGTTCATAAACAACAAGGCACACCAGTAAACAGAGGGGAAGAGAAGGTAGGAACAATGATCCAAAGTTAGGGGAATCCTAAAAACGTAGAGGTTATAGAGCAACAGAAGGAGGAAGCACCCCCTCAATTAGAGGTGGGAGGTGTAAAAAGATCCCACATCTCTGAGATTTTGGATTCAGAAAAAGAAGCCTCTCAGAAGGAGGATAAAAATCATTTATCGATTGTATTTTCCACTTCCATTCAAGGGCTTCGACGAAAATTTGAGAAAAAGAAAGGTAGAAAGGGGTAGCTAAGTGCTCTTTATTACACATAGCCCTAAAATATTTTAGTCTGGTTTTCTTTTTTAGGCTCTAGTCATAGGCTAGAACGATCGAATGCTTATAGCATCTGCACAAATGTAAATTTGTTCTTGAATAAAATTACAAATTTTCAAACAAAATTACAATTTTTCCTTGGGAAAAAAATCTACATAATTCAAATGTTTAAAAAAAAATTAAAACATTAAATTCATTTATGATTTCAAAAACACATTTTAATTTAAAAAAAATACAATCTCATCCAAATTATAGCACTAAATTTAGAAAAAAATAAATAAATAAAATAATAATTCTTAAGTCAAGTCCCACTAGCATAATTGGTTGAGGATGAATGGGCCTAGTCAGCAAGGTGGCCCAGGATCAAACCTCATGGAGGTTGTTGTGCTCATGCTAGGGGGAGGAGACATGCTAAAATCTAGTCAACTTAGGGGTGGTGTAGCCTAGGTGATTTCGACGGCTTACATGCCCCTAAGTAGCAATTTCTCAAGCCAAAGGTCAAGCATGGAAGAACACAAACGAATTGCAAAAAAAAAATTAATTGATTAATTAATAATTCTTAAAACTTAAAAGAGTTAAACAAAACCCCACCATAATTCAAGTCAAGCATGGAAGAACACAAACAACTTGCAAAAAAAATTAATAATTCTTAAAACTTAAAAGAGTTAAACAAAACACGGCCATAATTCAATATAAACCAGCCTAGAAAAATGCAATGCTACAGCACAAAAACTAGCATGGGTGGTCATGCGCACACTCATATACATGGAAGAAAATAAGTCATACAGATTTGACATCTAAACATAAACATCCACACTCCCTAATAATATACAAGTAAATGAATATATATTAGCATCATAATTTAAAAGTTTCAACATTACCTTAAATCCAATAAATATTTGTTATAATAATAAATTTAATTTGTGTAATATACAAAATTGATCTAGGGAGAGCGATGACTGAGTCGAGTGCTAGGGTTTTGGTCCTCTCCTGCAAAGTAGAACATGTCGTCATTGAATGTTTGTTTGCCACAGGAGCTCGTGCTTTTTTTGCACATTGGGGATCGGTTGTTTCTATGGGTGTCAAAGGAGGGTCGAGGTCTCTCTGGAACAGTTCTAGCAGGGATCTAGCCGAATCAAGGTTGTTTAAAATCACAGTATTTGGTTGACAATGGAGGTTTTGGGTTTTGTTCAAGTTGTTTTTTTCTCTAACGAAATCCCACCTATGCAGGATTGTTTACGCACACTCCTAGATTTGTGTCTTCTTTTTTGTTTTCTTGCAGGTCATGAAATGGATAGGGCTGTGGGGTTTACATGGTTCATGGATCCATGGAATTCAGGTCTTATTCTTTTCTCAGACTAGGGCACCGACTGGGCAGTAGGGGCTTTGTGATTGGTGCAGTCTTGGGGTTTCGAGCTCTTTACTCCAGAAGTCCAAATCGTGATTCAAGCCAGGAGGTTTCACCACCATATCCTTTCGGATTCGATCATCCGAAAGGCGAAGAGGAAAGAAGGTCTCATTCAAATATTTTTAAAGGACCTCAAAGGAAAAAACATCAATCTCTGGTCCAGGGGAGAAGATATGGTTGAAGGGCAAGGGCTAACCAGCCTGCCATAGGGCATTAAATGCCCTGGTACATGCATGCTCTATAACAAAATAACACACAACCTTTATTTTTAATTTATATAGCCACCAAAGGCTGTGTGTTATTTTGTTATAGAGCATGCATGTACTAGGGCATTTAATGCCCTATGGCAGGCTGGTTAGCCCTTGCCATGGTTGAAGACCCGAAACAAAAAGTTCAAAAAACACTTGGAATAGCAACTCCTTCTCAAAATCTACTATATCAATGGAAAATTTTACAGAACTCTATGACATTGAAGGAATATAGAATTAATTGAGGTTCAACCTTGCAAGGTGGGCGCAGACTTTACAAAACTCTTGTGGGTCAGCATCATATAAGGAGGTAGTTCGATCTAATCTCCCTAGTGGATCATACTCTTCCCAATATGCAATAAAAGGGAAGATGCACATTACAACATCGCAAAGCCAAAGTATTTTGGGCCCTTATATTGTTTAAGGGATAGAATACGCTCTAGTTATGCCCTCTCCCTAATGGATCGGACTCTTCCCAGGATGCAATAAAAGGGAAGATGCACATTACAACATCACAAAGCCAAAATATTTTGGGCCTTATATTGTTTACAGATAGAATACACGCTCTAGCTATTAATGCTTTCCAATCTCGGGTTGTTGGATGTAGATTCAATGGATTTTGGCCCAAATCAAAAGATGTACACCAATGGGTATTCTCTACATGGAATCTTAATTATGATATCCACTTGTGCTCAAAGTATTTTTTATTGTACAATTTGACATACAAAATATGATGGGCCATCTTTTTGCCGCAGAGAATGTCTTTTTATAACTCCATGGTTTCTAGGTTTCGATGTCAATAAAATTGTGGTCTCTAAAATGTCGGTTTGGATGAGATTACATAACCCTCCTCTCTCATTTTAGCACCACCAAGAATTAGAAATGCATTGGACAAGTTCATAAAGAGATATATGGAAATACCCGAAAAAAAAAAAAGAATTTTTACCTTTGCGAGAATACGTGTAGAGGTAGACCTTAGCAAAGGCTTACCTTATTGCATCCACTTGATTCATAATAGTTTTCATTGGCCCTAACCACTAGATTTTGAGAACACTGCATTCAAGTTTCGCATTTGTTTTCAAACATGACACTTACTAAATTCATGTCATCGGGTAAAGAAAGCTCCAAATAGGAAAAAGAAACTTCCTCAAAAGCGAAAGGGATGGCAGGTTCCAGATCTGCACATATCAGAAAAAGATGATGATGAAATAGTGGAGAATCACATAAATGTGGAGGTTCATAAACAACAAGGCATAGTAGTAAACAGAGGGAAAGAGAAGGGAGGAACAATGATCCAAAGCCAGGGGAATCCTGAAAGAGTAGAGATTATAGAGCAACAGGAGGAGGAAGCACCCCCTTAGTTGGAGGAGGGAGGTGTAAAAAGATCCCATGTCTCTGAGAGTTTGGATTCAGAAAGAGAAGCCTCTCAGAAGGAGGATAGAAATCATTTAGCAATTGTATTTGCCACTTCCTTTCAAGGGGTTCAACAAAAAGTTGAGGAAAAGAAAGGCAGAAAGGTGTAGCTAAGTGCTCTTTATTACACAGCCCTGAAATTTTTTAATATGGTTTTCTTTTTTGGGCATATGGTTTTCTTTTTTGGGCCCCAGTCATAGGCTGGCATGATCGAATGCTTGTAACATCTGCAAAAATATAATTCTGTTCTTGAATAAAATTACAATTTTTCCTTGGAAAAAAATTTACACAATTCAAATGTTCTAAAAAAAAATTAATACATTGAATTCATTTATGATTTCAAAAACACATTTTAATTTTAAAAAAATACAATCTCATCCAAATTATATTTACTAAATTTAGAAATAAATAAATAAAATAATAATTCTCAAGTCAAGTCTCATTAGCACAATTGGTTGAGGATGGACCTAGTTAACGAGGCTACCCAGGATCAAACCTCTTGGAAATTGTTACGCCCGTGCTTAAGGAGCAGAGACATACTAAAATCCAATCAATTTACTAGTCCAGCTCAATCAAGTGAAAACCTGGAGATTATTGAAATGCTGCCATAATTCACTCGAAATTATTGATCATTGATATTTACATATTTACATTAATGATTTATAATGTTTATATTTTGCACAATTCAATCCAAATCGAATCTTTGCTCTAGGTTCAGCACTACAGTCCACTAGTTATAACCGAAGGTGTAATGAAGTGTCTGCCTTGGGTTCATTCAACTATTTGTCTGAGAGTGAAATTAATCTCATGCAACGGTTCGATGAATCGGTAGATTCTCTTCAGATATATGAATGAATCGGTATTACAGAGACCACAAACAATGGTAGCATACTAACATCCCTTGAATCATCCATAAAACAACTGGGATAGTTAGTTCTAATACTATGGCGTTGGCTAAGGCTATAATTTGTAATTTTTAATAAATTCGATTGTGGTGGGAGTGTTTAAATTTTATTTTATTTTAAATGGTTTAGTATCATTGACCATTTGGCACCCAGAAATTTTGACAAATGTAATTCCAATTTTCAAAAAAATGCCAAAAAACATCATTTCTATTATTTTCGAGCGAAAAACGTGGACAGTTTAGATTGGCAAACTAGAATGCCCCAAAACAAAACAGTGGGCCGAACAAAGGCACCGAGCGAATCGAGGGATTGCATAATTAAATCCATTGGATCATTGCAGACCCCGAAAACCAGCCGTCCACTGTGAGGAAGCTGCGTCTGGCAATGGCAGCCAGCCGCCTTTTTTTGCCCTCTCTGCTGCAATCAATCACTATTTTTTGGGTTGTCTGTGAGGGCGTGTCATGCTATCCAAAGTCAAAATAAAGAATCAGATTTCATCGGCATGTTTCAAGAACCCCACGCAGATTTCGCTCGCATGCTTCCTGTACAATGTTCGCCCACCTGCTACGCCGAGTCGCCGGCATACGCACACGACGGCTCACGCGTGTTCTTCCAATCAATTCAGTAACCAATTCCCCCATCCGTACATCCGTACCCAAAATCAAATAAAATATCACTGTAGCCTCCCATTAAGCGATTGCAGATTTTCACCCATTAAGCAGCATGGAAGATTATCAGTCTCCGCTCTTTGGATCCCCTGAACTCTTCGCTCTGAGCCCTGGCAATGCTTCCACAACATCTTCTCTGACCCCAAATATGGCAGAATCCCATCATTTTTCAAAAGAACTCTTGGATTTCCTTGATGAAGTTCCCCTGGAGACTTCTCCTTCCTCGGAATTCTCTGCTGCGCCATACATCACGAGGCCGAGTTCAGTTATCGACAGTAATATTGGAGCCATGAATTGTGCTAGAATTTGCAGAGCTTCTAGTCGACATGGGAAGGAGATCAAGGGTGGGAAGGAATTCACGAGAAAAAGCTCCAAGAGAGAGCGAGCTCCAGTCGATGGAGATGCCGGACGGGGTGATCATATTTTGAGAGAGCGTCAGCGAAGGGATGATATGAGCGACAAGTTTATCAAGTTAGAAAAACTTTTGCCATGGCGTACCAAGGTTAGTAATCTTTGCTAATCTCACGTGTAGTGATGAATTTTTTTTGCAGAGAACGGGAATTTTCTGCGAGTGCCAAAGTTGAGTGCTCAGGAAAATCAAGAATAATGCTGCTGCATGATTGGGTTGGTTAGATAGGTGGAAATAGTCACTTGTTAAAAATTGGTATATGATGTCGATTATATATTTTGGGACTATCTTGCCATTTTAAACTTTATTTTGTTACATGTCATAGCAGGGTGGGAAGCTACAAACATGTCATAGTAGGTGGGGAGGAAAACAACGGACTGTTCTTATCCTATCACTTTATATTCCTGTGATATTATATTTTATAATTTTGAAAAAAGAGGAGTGAGGTTAAACAATTAATTTATATGTTTTTGTTTTTAAACAATTAATTTTGTTTTTGTTTATTCCGAAATTTGTAATCTAGATAATTTCAGTTGTTCAAAACCAGAGAACTTAACATCAACAAGTAACACATCCAATCACTATCTATTTATGGTAAATCAAATCACCATTCATTCAAAGTCTCCTAATTTAATTTAACAATATATCCAATCACCATCTATTTAAAACCTTAATGGGTGTAATGCATCCAATCACTATCTATTTAACCGTACATCTAATCACCTTTTTTTTTAAAAGATAGTTCAGAGACACTAAATGACTACTACATTCACAAAAAAAATCCCAGATAAATCAACCCAAAAAAATCTATCCGCCAGCCAAACTAACAAAACCTAATCTAATCACCACTTATTCAAAATAATCCCCATTTATTCAAAGCCTAATTAACATAATTTAAAAGTATATCGAATCGCCATCTTTTCAAAACCCAATGGGTTAATGATGTTGCATGTTATATTGGACTGCTTTTTGTTCAAATTTCTACTGAGATTCACCACTTATTCAAAATAATCACCATTTATTCAAAACCTAATTAACATAATTTAAAAGTATATCGAATCGCCATCTTTTCAAAACCCAATGGGTTAATGATGTTGCATGTTATATTGGACTGCTTTTTGTTCAAATTTCTACTGAGATTCTTAAAATTTATAGAAATATTTGGGTGATCTAGTCCGCTTCAGGCCTGCAATCTAAACTCCTTTCTTAAACAAGTTTAGTTATCTAAAATCCCAAGCATGTGATCAAAAGAACTGTTAGTTTTAGGAAAACAACCCGAAAACATTACTATTTCATATGGAAATAATGATAATTAAATTATATTTATGTATTTTTTTTGGGTTCATTGTATTTTACTAATTATATTTATGGAAAACCCATTTCTGTCTAGTTGAGTTGATTATTTATGGAAAACCCATTTCTTTCTAGTTGAGCTGTTTATCTTTCAAATGCTTTTCAAAAAGCCAACATGTCAATATTGATACTGAAACCCTATCACCTGAGCTGTACCCACTGGACAAATCTATGTTGATGTATTAACCACCCACTGGATAAATCTATAGCAACACCCACTGGACAAATCTATGTTTATGTATTAACCAGAGCACTCCGGCACATTCTTGTGAAACCTACTCTCAGAACTTAACTGGGTTGAGAGTTCTGTTTTCTCAGTTTGAATCCGAAAGGGTAGAATATATACACTAAATCTCTAATGAAATCTCTACTGTAAACATGAAGCGTGACAGGGCAGCCATCGTGGACGACGCGATCAAATTCGTGTGTGAGATGCAGAACACTCTGAAGAAACTCGAGAAGAAAATGCAAGCCCGAGACTGCACTTCAGCGCCCCTGGATCTTATTGAAGTCATGGACCACAATTCTGTTCAATCCCTGCAGAGTCCCTCGCCGAATACAGACAAATCAGATTGCCAACCTGCACAGATTACGAGCCCAGACATTCATGTGCACTCCGATATATGCACAGGCAAGATAACAATTGAAATCACCTGCAGCTTGAGGCCCGGATTCATGACAAATTTGATGGCAGCCTTGGAAGAACTCCACCTTGACGTTTGCCACTGCAATTACTCAAAGACGATGCCTGACATACTGTGCATAATTGTAGCCAAGGTATACATATTCATGTAGGACTAATTTTTTTGGTTTTTTTTGGTTGACATTGATTTGAATTATTTGCCTGAATTCTGCTTCTTGTGCCTCAAAAATTGCAGCAAAGGCCATTGGCTCTGCAACAGCCTTTGGAGGAGATCGTTACCGTCTTGCAATGTAATTTGTCATGATTTCTCTCTAATGTAACGCCCATCCTTGGATCTCAGATTGATTACTGATCTGTGAAGTTGAGAATCTGAGGAAAACCATGCGATGCAAGGTCAGGAATAACCTGAAATTTATATATTACTAACAGTTTAACCAAGAATCGATGTACAACAAAAACCTTCCATGTAAAAATCATACATTTTCACTGTAATTATGATGACATCCTTGCCATCACCACACATTCATACATTTTATTTCACAAGAATGATTTTCTGGCTATTGACTCGTTCTAACTTCTTTGGATCTTATGGGCTGTTTCCGGTAGACCGGGATTTAAGGCTTACATTTTTTTTAAGCATTCAGATGGATTAGATAGTTTATTTAACTATTTAATGGTTTATTTATTTTTATTGATTTAATATATTTTTTTTAAAAATATATAAAATTTAAATATTAAAAGAAATGTAAATTTGGTAAAAATACATTTTCATTATGACCATATAAATTTAAATATTTAAAAATTATATAAAAATTAAATAATAAATTTTATTTTTCATAAAATATATCATAAATAACATTAAAAAACATAAACATATTTTAATTCAAAAAATACACTATAATAAGAAAGAAAAAAAGCCACAATAAGATTGACCGGAATAATTCAAAAAATACACTATAAAAAAAGAAAAAAAGCCACAATAAGCTTGACCGGAATAGTGTGGTAAAATTTGGGAGAATTCATGAGTATATTTTATTTTTGATAGATTTATGTAAAATTAATATTTGAATATTCACTAATTAATATTAAAAAATTAAAAAATAAAAGTAACAAAATTTAAATGGTTATATTGTAATTTTGTTTTGTTTTGTTTTTTTAATTTAAGTTAGAAGTTATGCTGGGAAAATGTGCATAAATAATTATAATTTATATTGGTCAATGTTAAATTAATAGTGATTGATAGACTTTGGCAAGAATTCATGAGATGTGAAGAAGATAAGTAAAGAACTTGCATAAATTTTGGTGAATAGTAACGGCTAGTAAGTCTACACATTTACAGTTTTACTCCTACACACAGTGAAGGTTTTACTCCTTCATAAGTGTTGGGAAAACATAAATAATGGTGGGAAGTAGCTCCTTGTAAGTATATTTATTTACATATTCTCATTCATTCCTTTTTTATACAAAGACTTGATAAATTATGGTGGGAAGTAATTGATGGTAAATATGTTATTTATCATATTCTCATTCAATTCATTTTTTATGAAAAGACTTTCTAGATTATGGTGGGAAGTAATTGATGGTAAATATGTTATTTATAAGTTATTTTCAAGGATTTACTTTTTGGATGGTCTTCCTGCAAGTCTTAAGAATAAAAAACCACTACACAAATATTTAAAAATCATACATGAATAGTGCAACCATATCCATAAATTATGGCATAAAGTTACCCACATTGCATTATATTGTGCAATGGATGCAATAAGACATTATGGTCCAATCAAATGTTTGAAAATTAGTTTTTTTAATAATATTAAAAAATAAAAATAAAAATTCAAAGTTAAACATTATAATTTTCATTGTTCAATGCTAAACTAATAGTGATCAACAAACAAATTGATTGTTAATGATTCCATACTCATATTTAAATTTAATTAATAAGCACATAATAACTTAACATTTACCATAAACTTACAATATGACAAGATTCTTAATTATGGATATTCACCTCCACTTTACCATGGATACTATTAACTTGTAAATAAGTTTTCCTACAATGCCATGGGACAATACCATGGCTTATCAACACCACATGCTCAAAAACTATAACCAATTTCACAATTAAAAACTAAAATGTAAAATATATTAAAACTTGCATATATCATTGATTACACTGGGTGACAATTCTCGATCATATGGATGGAGCGAGAGAGAAAGAGAGAGGTGGGGAGGAGAAGGAGAGAGGGAGGGAGATAGTGATAGAGTTCGAGGGAAGAGAGAGAAAGAGAGTGTGTGTATGATGGGGAGGAGAGAGAGAGGAGGGGAGGGAAGGAAGGAGGGAGAGAGAGATATGGGGAAAGAAGAACAAAGACATAGAGATATAGAGGTAGAGAGAGAGGGAGTGACAAGGGAAAGAGAGAGTTAGGGAGAGAGGAGAGGAGGGAAGACATAAAGAAGGAGATGAGAGAGAGAGATGCAGAGAAGGGGAAGAGAAAAAGGGAGACATAGTGATGGAGAGAGAGAGAGAGAGAGAGCTATGGGGGGAGAGACAGAGGGAGGTGGGAGAGAAAGGTGGAGAGAGGAAGGAAGAGAGAGAGAAGGAGAGGGAGGGAGATAGAGAGATGATGTTGGAGGGGGAGAGATAGAGAGAGAAAGAGAGAGGAAATATGTAGCACCCTCCTCCCACATCTACCCAAGCAATCGGCCATCTAAGGTAAACATGCGACGAGAGACCACTATGTTATGATTCGACCTCCTAAGTCATGTTAAGGAAGTGAAACCAGTGGAAAAACACCATACATACATTAATCATCAGCTACAAAACCCTCAGGCACGAATCCACCACTTTAGACATCTTGCCTTGGGGTCCCACTGAACTTTTGGACAACTTAAGCCTTAGTTGCTCCCATGCTATAGGCATGAGGGCAACCAAAAACCCAAAGTCGCTCTCACAGGCTTTCCTACCAATGACCAGAGACCAAATCTGTCAGTGCTATGACAACGACTCTGGGATTTGAGCCACTTTTTCAGGCCGAGAGCTCAAGTCACTGCATAGAATTGAACCATCTCTTTAAATCAATAAAATAGCATGGAAATGATAGTACTACAACAAATACTTGTTCAATACCTTGACTGGACCCCTACTAGCCATGACAGGAATTTTGTCAAACACTTAGTAAATATGCAACCTACAGGTGTAAATAACAGATCTAAGCATAGGGGTCTCATACTTGTCTAATATTCGTCGAGAAGCATTGTTTCCTTATCACTTTAACTACCATTTCATCCATTTGTTCATAGATGCATTGATCATTCAGTTACAAGTAAAAACATGATGAGAGCCACACATGGTTGGTGTCATAAAACATGTAAATAACTAGCTTAATAAGGGCAGAATTATCCATGGAATCACAGCCATATAAACCACGTATAATCCATCATAATACTCATAGAAATTAAACGAGAAATAACCTTTCATTAATGATGCAAAATCCAAACCCGGAATGGGACTTCCATGTTCCACCCAACCGTAGAATGGTTGAGCCAAATCTCTCTTCATCCATTCACCCAAGTGCCATATTCCAAGCATGAATGTGGGATCTCATAGAACACATCAATCAAAAACCATCCAGGGCTTTCGAAGGCTATCCACCTCAACCCATCAAACAGTGATTCCACCTCGCGTTAGACATCACCAAAACCATCATCTGATCAGACTCTATCCCAACCTTCCAGGGCTCTAGAGAATTTGTTCCAACCCAGCTCCCAGGACTAGTAACTCAACCCACGGTTGTTTCCGGGCTCCAAAGTATTTTTCCAACCAAGGCTCCAAGACTAGTAACTCAACCCACAACTGTTATCGAGCTTCTAGAGAATTTTTCCAACCAAGGCTTCTAGGACTAGTAACTCAACCCACCAAGGGCTTCCAGAGCATTTGTCCAACCAAGGCTCTAAGGACTAGTAACTCAACCCAATTTGTTACAGGGCTTGTAGAGTGTTTGTCCAACCAAGGCTTTCAGGACTAGTAACTCAACTCAAGCCATTACAAGGCTTCTAGAGCATTTGTCCAACCAAGGCTTCTAGGAATTAATAACTAAACCCACAATCTCCATCACTATCTAGGAAATGGAAAGGCTAGGCAATCCTCTGCCAATCTAGGAAATCTTCCATGCCAGTCCAGATCATAACTAAGAAACCACATGCATGCTGAAACTAGTGAGGAAAACATACATGTAACTCGGTACCTGCAAGAAACATTATTGTAGTTTTTGATCCCGATGCCTTCTTGCAATTTCCTACTCTTCCCTTGCCTTCTTGCTTCAAAAATCCAAGTATTCCACACCCTCCAAGAGTGTTCCAAGAAACTCTAAGTCTCCATGAGTATGAGAGAGAGAGAGAGAGAGAGAATAGAAAGAGAGCTCCAAAACTGAACTGACCAAGTCCTTCCCACTGATCCTCATAAGCCTTTTTATTAATGAGGCCTCTATTTTCTTCATTTTCCATTATTTTCCTTCATTTTCCTCCTCTCATGCAACCTGTGACCTTTCACCTCCCTTTTCTCTTAATTTCCATTATTTTCATAAATAAAATGCCAATAAAGGCCTCATGCCTTTCCAAAGCCTCAGCCATAATAAACTGAATCAACACCCACTAGGATATTTCTCCCACCATTCAGTTTGGAATATGTGTCCCATCACCATGGCCTTATATATTATTTACAAGGAATTTTCACCAAGGTTGTTACAGAACCCTCCCCCTTGGGGGAACACCATCCTCGGTGTTCAATGACACCTATAACCAACAAGACTGCTAAAAATAAAACGTATTTTCCATGCAGCTTTATAACACAGCTCGTTGTAGTATTTACAATGACCACTACTGAAACATGACAAACATATTGTTTATTGGAGCTTTATAACATAGCTCATTATGGTATTTACAATAACCACATATACACATACACATTTGCTTCAACCAAAAAATAACCATACTGTCTGTGGATCTTTATTAACCAACTTGATACAGTATTTACAATAATACACACATATACACATAACATTTGCTCAGCCGGAAAATAAAAGGATATGATGCCTGCATCTACAACAAGGGTATCCAAAGGCTCACGTGTCCACCCTCAAAGTAATACCAGGATTCACCTCCTTCCCAGGAAGTCCAGAATCTATTGCAAAGTGAAATCTGCATAAAATGTCCAACGCTACAATCCAGCTACACTTGTCCTCTCAGTGAACAGTTATTGGCTCATTGTTCGAGGGTGCACTCCCAATGCACATTTGATTCCATATGGAAATGCTGATGACCAAAACAAATATATCCCTAACCTTCCCTTCTTTGCTCTACAGTCCCTCGGGCACGCTAGTCATCCCTTTCAAGCAGTCACTCACCTTCTAAGTTTCACTAGCACCCCCATCCCGAGCAGTCCATCCCTTGGCAAGGCTTCCTCATATCAGAAGATACAAAAACCAAGGCATATGCCTACCTTAAAAGCATCATACTAGTCATATCATGCTCATGGAAATTAATGGACACTATTGGATACTAGTGTCCCATAATGGCCTTGCTCCTAAAGTACTCTACTAGAATATTATTGCATGTTCCAATTTCTTTTTTTGTTTATGCCAATTCTTGTAGTCGATTTCAACCACCCAACTGGCCATGTTCATGCATTCTTGTTCCAAGGATATAATTTCCATTAGATTCAAATAAATTGAAATAACCTTAAATCATACCTTATTGGTAACTCGTCAATAAGGTACACTTGCAATTCTGTTCGCTTCCTGTCACAACAAGTTAAACTAATTCTTTGATCAAAACATCATGTATAAACATATCACATCTTGTTAGCTCAAAACACAACCATCATAGATCAACATCATAAATCACATGTAACCATCATAAACCAAAATCGTAGATCACATACATAATAAAACTAAAATAGAATGATGATACTTATCCTTTCATCAATCCTTAGCTTCTACCTTTGTCTTTATTCCATACGTACTCTAGATTGGTTGCCACACCAGAAAAAACACCTAGTGCCTTCCATAAACCATGTGCATGTACACATAGTTTACATCACACACATACAACACCATGCAATACATGCACCTACACCTGACATACAACACATACACCTACACCTGGTGTACAACACAACACAAATACATATATAGTGTGCAACACAATGAATTCATATGTTACGATACCATGACTAGACGATGAAAATACATAGTGCCATATGTACACAACACAACATGTATGACATGCACACAATACCACATGTGCACCAGTACCATATGCACCACATGTTCACAGTATCACCTGTACGTTGTAGCCACCTACACAATGTGGGCACAACATCACATGTACATGACACCACTTGCACAATGTGTATACAATGCCACATGTATAATGCACCACCTGTACAACATGTGCACAATACCAAATGTACATAGTACCACATACACAACATGTACACGACACCACTTGTACACAGCGCCACATGCACAACATGTACACAACACCACCTACACATAGCGCCTCTTGTACAACATGTACACAACACCACTTGTACAATCATGCACACAACAGAACTTGTACAATCATGCGCACAACACCATATGTACATAGAACCACATGTACAACATGCACGCAACACCACATGTACATAGCACTGCATATTTAACATGTAGATAACATCATCTATAGACAACACCGCGTATCCAACATGCACAAAGCACCATATGCACACAACGCCACATATACATCATGCACACAGTACAATATGTACACAACACCACATATAAATCATGTACATAGCACCATATATACCCAACACTGCATATGAAACATTCACACAACACTATCGATACCATCCTATTGCATAAATAACATGTACACACACTATATACATACAGCAATGCATGTACAATCATCACAGATTCAACATGTACAACATATACAACACATGCACAACAATAGTACCACACATCCAAAACCACACTGCCTCTACCAAGAAACCTTGCTTCCAGTGTCTTATCCAGGCTTGTCCTAGCATGTCGTAGACCACACTACTTTCATTTTGCTAATGTACCCTCGGTATAGCCTATCCATAACATAGACATAAAATAATCACATAATATCAACTCATAACCACATGATACTGACCTAATATATATGTCATGACTACTCTTCCACTTGATTCCTCATAAACCAAGAACCTCTTCGTGTCATTTTCCTATGTAAGAAATCATTCCTCCACAAGAATGATTCCTAATGACCCTATCAAACAATGACATAGATACATGGACACATACATACATACATGTATACATATATAATCATCAATAAAATCATGATCATAACATAATTACCAGATAACATAAGGTCTAGGTTAAGAGAACTTCCTTATTCATGCAACACATGCACAACATTGAGAACAATAGTTCCCAACATAGCCAAGGCATATGATGCCTCAAATCCATTTACTTTACCTTTTCATGTTACCTTTCTCATGACTATACTGCCAGCGTCCATCTACACCAATGGACCTAACCAATCTAACCGAATTTCATAATCTTACCTTCTGTTGCACTTACTCATGCACTAAGCTTCATCTGTGCCTTGTATTACCTGTTGGGTACCACACGACTCTCCCCATGCTCCATTAACTTTCCTCTTTCCCAAACCAATTCCCAAGACTCAAAACATAAAAGGAAATACAAGAAACAAACAATAAGCAAACCAGGTGAATCAATAACAATACAACACCAAAACCAAGGTGGAAAGGCCTTGCACCAGACATAAACAAAACCACAAATCGAGTGCAATAAATCACAAAAGACCAAAGCACAAGACTAGAAACAAACATCGTGACTCAATCACCATGGTTCCCAAGGAAAGCTCAACCTGAGCCTTCTTCAATATTTCATGGAAACCTATCTTTGCCATGCAAACCCCTACATCATATTGCCATAAACACATAATTGTCAGTGCATAAATAAATATAACAATACACCAATTACCTTACCTTGTTGTGCCAAGCATGTTTCTTGCAGCTGAACATATCCATGCCATCTCTCAAGGGACTCCAATTCCCTTGACAAATCCACCTATAACTAGAGAGTAGCTAATATACATGTCAAATACATGTTCAAGAATCTAGCATGTATCCACATAATGTCAGACAATATTAAGGTTAAGAAGGCTTCATGTATGCAAAACACTCATTCGTTTGGAATTAGGGTTTCCAACATAGCTAAATGAATTCTTGCCTAATTCCTTTCTTTTACCCTTTTTACCTTGTTGCAATTCAGTCTTACTATGCAATGTCACATCACCCAACTGTCAGTTATATAAACACATCCACTATTACCTTGACACACTAATACCAAGCATGCTACCCTACAACTTCTCACACATGTTAACCACATGTTCCAAAAATCAATGCAATCATATCTATCAATTTGAAATCAACCTTTACAAAGACCATAGTCAACTCATATTCATTAGATATAATGGTGCAACTGTCACCTTCAATACTCAAGTACATATCAACTGTCTCAACACATATGTATTAGTACAATCATCTTAAAACAAAACCATTTGAACACATACTCATTTTATGCATTTCATCTAACATCCAACCAACTTGCAAACATACAATGTTAAATAAATCAACTAGACGATGTAATAGACACCAAACACTCGAATACCAAATAGATGACATAATCAAACAATCAATCACCAAATATACAACATAAGCGAACTCATACTTTAATGTATCTCAGAGGAGGCTATCTTGTCTACATGATCAATCTAGTTAACAAGATATAACTTTACAACATGTCAACTCAAACATAAATAATATCACAATACCCATAACACTAAATAAATAACATGTTCACATCATAAACTTATAAGCATTTATCGTTCATGCATAACAACCACGTGTGCAAAGTCATCACAAATTTGTTGGCTCATACCTAAATATCGTAACCATAACCATCTTCATAGTCCAATCCAATTTAGCATGATACATATAACATCAAGATATTATTGTTATAACCATAATCATCAAGTTAACTAACATATAACAACAATCAATCAACATATAACAAGATCATTAACAACATATGACCTAATCATTAAGATAACTATCATATAAAAACAACAAGTTAACCTATAGCATACTCATCAGCAACATATATCATGATCATCAAGTTATCTAACATAAAACAAAATAGCAATTCATACAACCACGATTTACTATCATTCATGACACATGTGCATGTGACTATACTAATCAACTATTATCTACCATGTACGTAACCAAAACATCAAAAACATGTACATAAACCTAATTTATATAACCTAATGCACATAACAATCCTTAACTTACATACATGCATGCCAAACATACAATACATGTATGACAATATGCTCTTACCCCAAATTATAATGCTTCAACCTCATTATGATGATCTGCATCTCCTTCTTTACCTCATTCAACACATTAGCATCATAACATACCAATAGCGCCATGATGACCTAAATTGCATACTGTGACATCACAAGGCATGCTTGACCTACTATTCATGCATAACCATAACCAATACCATACATTCATAACAACTGCATATAAACATATAACACATAAATACAAAACTATATACACATCATTCTAGCTAGAGTCTAGTCATCAATGCATGACCATGTCAACTACACAAACCATGACCTCATGCATGAAAAAAATGACCACATCCTATACACTTGATAATATGTGAACATTGACATGCATACCAATGCATAATCAACCATATACACATGAATACATACTCCACGACAACACCTTCAACCTTCACATGGCGACAACACTACAACCATGCTCAACACCATGCAAATGCAACAAGCACATGGACTACATACATAAGGAACACATATGCAACCAACATGAAAGCATGATCAACACACAACCTGTCTAGTTTGAGGGGTGAACCATGCTCTGATACCACTTTGTAACACCCTCCTCCCACATCTACTCAAGTAATCAGCCAGCTAGGGTAAACATGTGACGAGAGGCCACTATGATACGATTTGACCTCCTAAGTCACGCTAAGGAATTGGAACCGACATAAACATACCATACAGACATTAATCATCAGCTACAGGACCCTCAAGAACCAATCTAGTACTTTAGATAGCTTGCCTTAGGGTCCCACTAAAATTTTGGACAACTTAAGCCTCATTTGCTCCCATGTTATAGGCATGAGGGTGACCAGAAACCCAAAGTCGCTCTCATAGGCTTGTTTTCTAGCGACCAGAGACCAAATCTATCAGTGCTATGACAGCGACTCCAGGATTTGATCCACTTTTTCAGACCTAGAGCCCAGATCACTATACAAAATTCAACAATCTCTTCAAATACGTAAAATAACATGAAAATGATAGTGCTAAAGAAAATACTTATTCAAGACCTTGACTGGACCCCTACTAGCCATGATAGGCATTTTGTCAAACACTTAGTAAATATGCAACCTACAGGTGTAAATAACATATCTGAGCATAGGGATCTCATACTTATCTAAGATTCCCCATGAAACATTGTTTCCTTATCACTTTAACTGCCATTTCATCCATTAGGTCATAGATACATTGATCATTCAATTAGAAGTAAAAACATGATGAGAGAGACACATGGTTGTTGTCATAAAACATGTAAATAACCAACATAATAGGGGTAGAATTATCCATGAAATCACAGCCATATAAACTACATATATTCCATCATAATACTCATAGAAATACAAGGAGAATTAATATTTCATTAATGATGCAAAATCTAAACCTGGGATGGGACTTCCATGTTCCACCCAACTGTAGAATGGTTGAGCCAAATCTCTCTTAAATCATTCACCCCTGTGCCATATTCCAAGCATGAATGTGGGATATCATAGAACACATCAATCAAAAACCATTCAGGACTTCCATAGGCCGTCCACCTCAATCCATCAAATAGTTATTCTACCTCACGGTCGGACATCACCAAAACCATCATCTGATCGGTGTCTATCCGAGCCTTCCTGGGCTCCAGAGAATTTGTTCCAACCTGGCTCCTAGGACTAGTAACTCAACACACACTTGTTGTCGGGCTCCAAAGCATTTGTCCAACTAAGGCTCCAAGACTAGTAACTCAACCCACAACTGATGTTAGGCTTCCATATTTTTGTCCAACCAAGGCTTCCAGGACTAGTAACTCAACCCAAAAAGGGCTTCCAGAGTGTTTGTCTAACTAAGGCTTCCAGGACTAGTAACTCAACCCAAGTTGTTACAAGGCTTCCAAAGTGTTTGTCCAACCAAGGCTTCCAGGAACTAGTAACTCAACCCAAGCTAAGAAAACATGAGAACCAACCAAAAACAAACAATGAAAGTAAACCCACAATCTCCATGGCTATTCAGAAAATGGCAAGGCTAGGAAATCCACTGTCAATCTAGGAAATCCTCCATTATAGTGACAGATCATAACCAAGAAACCACATGCATGTCGAAACTAGTGAGGGAAATATACATGCAACTTGGTACCTAGAAGTAAAAATATTGTACCTGTTGATCTCGATGCCTTCTTATGTTTCCTGCTCTTCCCTTGCCTTCTTGCTCCAAAAATCCAAGTATGCCACACCCTCCAAGAGTGTTCCAAGAAACTCTAAGTCTCCATGCGTATGAGAGAGAGAGAGAGAGAGAGAGAGAGAGAGAGAGAGAGAGAGAGAATAGAAGAGACCTACAAAACTGAACTGATCAAGTCCTTCGCATTGATCCTTAGAAGCCTTTTTATTAATGAGGCCTCTATTTTCTTCATTTTCCATTATTTTCCTTCATTTTCCACCTCACATGGAACCTATGACCTTTCACCTCCCTTTTCTCTTAATTTCCATTATTTTCGTAAATAAAATGCCAATAAATGCCTCATGCCTTACCAAATCCTTAGCCATAATAAACTGAATCAACACCCACTAGGATGTTTCTCCCATCATTCAACTTGGAATATGTGTCCCATCACCGTGGACTTATATATTTTTTACATGGAATTTTCACTAGGGTTGTTACAAAATAACAAAGACATAAATGGATAGAGGTGGAGAGAGAGAGGGAGTGAAAAGGGAGAGATGGAGAGAGAGTGAGAGAGAGGGAGGAGAGGAGGAAGGAAGAGAGAGAGAGAGAGAGAGGGAGGGAGACAGAAAGATGGAGGGGAGAAGGGGAGTAGAGAGAAAAATATATAGGGAGGGAGATAGTGAAATAGTTGGAGGGAGTAGAGATAGAGAGAGAGAGTGATGGTGGGGAGAGACAAAAGGAGGTTGGAGAGAAGGAAGAGAGAGGAAGGAAAATATAGAGGACTTGAGAGAGAGAACAGAGGAGTGAGGGACAAAGAGATGGATTTGGAGGGGGAGAGAGAGAGAGAGGAAAGGAAGAAGAAATACATAGAGAGGGAGTGACAAGGGAGAGATGGAGAGAGGAGAGCAATGTTGAAAAATTGTAATGTGGCAGTTATTAATTCAGATTTTCCTTATTCCTTAACACTTTCTTGTGAGATTTATTTATATTCTTATGTTTCTTTATTATATCTTTTCATCAAACAAATATCAAGATCAAAATAGAAATAACAATGGACACAGATATTAGGCTCCAAGATAGGGAAAAACCCCTTCAAGGGGAAACCCAAAAAATATCTTCTCTTCTTATAGAATATGCTTCAAATGAGACAACAAAGACCCAAACCCTATACCAATTCCTCCTTCCAACACCATGTCATCCCTCCAAAGAAACCTTCCAGCTAGGTCAAGGTAAAACCAAGTTAGCCAGAGACAAACCCTTGTTGTACTGCACCAGTCTCTGAATTTTGGCCCCTTGCAACAAATTTTCATACCTGCAATTATTGTAGAAATTTTGGCCCCTGCAACTTCTCCAGAAACTTGCACATGTGAGATAAGATGGCCCAAAACTAGACTTCTTTCCTTTGCTAGGTTTTTCTCATTGTTTCCTTGTCTTTCGCTCTTCTTTCTTCCTCCTTCTATTTAATATTGAACTTGTTAGTGATGAGTGTCGAATGATGTCAAAGTGATTCTATTTATACTCTTTTGTGTGGGTTGAATACCCCTTCTTTCTGTGAAGGTCAACTTGTGCTAGGAGGCTTCTAGGACTTTTTATACTCAAAAATAAATTCTTTTACAATGTACATATTTCCTAAAAGGGTCTTACAATCATGATTTTGACTCTCTTGACTCGTGAAAATATATATTATGACCTCACAAAACCTAGAAGCATGAAGAACATACTTTTTCCTAAAAGACCATCAATAAAGAGCATGAAACCCATGCTTTAAAATAATACCTTTTTTTCTTCCTTTGTTTATTACATAAGATACATATTGAAATGAGTACACTAACAATTATGAAGATTGAAGCTAGTTACGTTTCCAACACTCCCTCTTAACTAGGGAAGTATTCATAATTGTACAACCAATACAACATCATTCTCAAACTAAAGAGTTCTCATAAGAAGAGTCGGATTGATAAGCCAACTATAAGAATAATCATTATGACCAACATTTTCATTGAGGCCTAACCAGACAAGCTCATCTTCATTCAAGAGAAATATGTTAGGAGGCTTTATGTGTGATATCACACTACCTCTACAAAGGCACATACCCCATCTAGATGTTCACAAGGTATGTCCTTTTAGGACTTAATCTTATCTTGGATTCCCTATCCTCAAAGAATATTTATCCCGTTCGACCACTCTTATCTTGGATACCTGTCCCATCCTCAAAGAGTATCGGTGCCTTTCCTTTCTTATATGCTTTATCCTCATGGAAACTATAGATGATTATCCAATCCTCCACCATTCTCTCTCCAACGCCTTCACTTGGAGTTACAGTTTTTAGTCTTGGTCAAGTGCTTGACACATGAAGAAGAGAATGCACATGTGATTTCCAACATCTCTCCCTCTCAACCAGAGAGGATATCCCCATTACCTCTTGATATAAGGAATATAACCTTGCTCCTAATCAAGGAGACTCCTTTGCTCCCTCTCAAATCTAGAGGAGATTCTGTACTTCCATTCTATTTGGGAAGTCAACCCCATAAGTAATATAACTTTTCTTCATAAGAGTATTAACTATTTGTTCTTTATAGTTGCATGGCTCCCTCTTTCCTCCACTTCTCATCGTATTAAGCTTCCTTCCTTCTTTAGTATCATGGATCCATCTTCTTCCTTTGCGATAGGGTTCATCTCATCAATATTGCACATCACTTTCATCATGTCATCATCAATGAATTATATTGAGCCTTTTCAAACTTCAAGTTGACCATAGCTTCGTCATGAAAGTGATTTCCTTGTTGTTGTATGAACTTGAACTTTAGGTTATCTTCTCGTAGTACTACCTTTCAATCTAGATATTAAGACATCTTGACTTCATAATTTCCAGGTATCATATGTTGATCTTGTCTCAACATCCTTCATATATATTCCTACAATATCCTTCCAGGTAGAAATACAATATGTTAACCAGATAACCAATCACAGAAATAGTAGAATTACCTCATGATGATGACATTCTCATCATAGCATCAACATCCTCATGGTCCATCTCCACACGAGTATTACTTCATGAATTAGAGTTCCCAAGGATCAAACTTGATTACCAAGTTAGGACTTTCTTCAGGAGATTATACTAGATGTTAATCATTATTCTACATAATCTAGAGAAAGTCTTAATTCTTTATACATCCTTGAGTAAGTCAAAAAATTCCTTTAGAGATAACATAATCATATTAAGCATATTCTAATATTTTGTACATATGAATCTTTTCCAAGAGTTACTTTCAATATGAATTCTTATGCTCTTATTCCATCATCTAGATATATGTCCTATAATGAGCCTACAACTTGCCCAATTGCACTCCTTCATCCCTTAATAGTATTGTTTCCATACTATATGGAATGTGTACTAATACTTTTCAAATTTCTTATTCCAAGAACCTTCCGAATATGATGGATCTTCCAGGCTCATAATGATCCACCTTAGTAAAACTACTACCTCTAACATTATGTTAGAATGCTTGGATGAATACTAATATGCAAATGGTCCAACCATCTTAATTTTGAAAGACTAGATTATTCCTACAGGGTAACTCAATCAAGTAGACTTCTAAAAATGTTACTATCACATGCTTATATCTATGATCGTATGCATTTACAAAACCAGGATTCTTTTAAAGAAAACAACAATGCATGTTATTGTAAAGGAAGGACCAACTTCCTAAAGAACCTTACAAGGGGGATTCCTTCTTCAATAGTAAATATTTTTTATACCTTCTTTGTTTGGCTTCTTCTTAGGTTCTCCCATCTCCTTGGTTGTGTGAGTTTCACTTCTTTCTTTTCTTTTGTTGTTTTTCTAGTTTGGACAATCCCCCTTAAGTGTCCAAATTCATTTCATCCAAAGCATTGAACCTTGGACATGTCTTGCTTCTTCTTGGACTTCCCAAAATTTCCTGACTTCATCTTCTTGGCCGTTGTAATGAAGGGTTAAGACTTCTCATTTGATTTGATATCATCCATTGCCTTGATCCTAGTCTCTTCCACGATGCATTGAACCCACAACTCATCAAAAGGAGTTGAATATTTCTTAGAGTAGTTTCTCATTAGAAAACTGCTCCATTCTGGTGCAAAGCATTCAATACACATCTAGTCATTTTAGAATCTGAAATTGTCTCCTCAAGCCCCTATAACTAATCTCTTATTTGAGAGATATTCATTAGAAAGGAGGCCATGTCCTCATCCTTTGACTTCTTCATGTTATATAATTTATTTCTCAAAGACATCTTTTGTCTTGATGTACTTATAGAGTAAAAATTCACTTCCTTTCCATATATAGCCTTAGAAGTCTTCAAATTAGCAACAAAGGGAACTATATGATCCTTAATAGATTCAACAATGATCCTTTGTGCCCTTACTTCTCCTCTCTTGTATTTTATTAGTTCTTGCGTCATGTTTTTGTTAGGTTCAGTAGCTCCTTCGAGGACATATTCCATTACTTCATGTTTTGTAAGTGTCAGGTCAATCATTTTCTTCCATGCTAGGTAATTTGTTGAGCCAACAAGCTTATTTCTTTCCTTGCAGAAAGAACCCATAAGACCTTTAGATTTAGACGTAGAAAAACAATATGATACTTACTTTTCAATCAAGAATATTCCCTTCTTTGATGATGTATCCAACTATCTTAAGGTTTTCAAGGTCTTCAAAGAGACTTCAATGATTCCCTAAAAAGATCTTCAAAGTGACTTCGATCCTGCAACTATTGCAGAAACCCTAGATTTGGTATAAGATAATCCTTTAAAAGTTCCCTTTGAGCGAGATAGGCCATTTCAAGGTCAACGTGGTCAAAACAAAATATATCCTCTTAGAAACTTGATACTGCAATTCGATCCTCAAATCTACAACTTCGACCTCCCTTGTAGATATAGAAACCCTAATTATTTATGTCCACAAGATGATATTTTAATCTACCTTCTCTTGTTCACCTTAGATTTGATACCATGTTGGAAAATTGCAATGTGGCAGATAATTAATTCACATTTTCCTTATTCCTTAATACTTTCTTGTGAACTTTATTTATCTTCATATGTTTCTTTATTAGATCTTCTCATCAAACAAATTTCAAGATCAAAATAGAAAGAACAATATACACAGTTATTAGGCTCCAAGTTTGGGAAAAACCCCTCCAAGGGGAAAATCCAGAAAATATCTTCTCTTCTTATAGAATCTACTTCAAATGAGACAACAAAGACCTAAACCCTAGACTAATTCCTCCTTCCAGAACTAAGTCATCCCTCCAAAGAAACAGTCCATCTAGGTCAAGATCAAACCAAGTTAGCCAGAGACAAACCCTTCTTTTACTTACCAATCTCAGAATTTTGACCCCCTGTAATAGAATTTCAGCCCCCATGCAACAAAATTATAGACCTACAATTACTGTAGAAATTTTAGCCCCTGCAACTGCTCCATAAAATCGCACGTGTGAGAGAATATGCGCAAAAACTTGATTGTTTTCCTTTGCTAGGGTTTGTTGCTTATTTCCTAGTCTTTCACTCTTCTTTCTTTGTCCTTCTATTGCATATCGAACTTGTTAGTGATGAGTGTCAAATCAGGTTGAAGTTATTCTATTTATACTCTTTTCTGTGGGTCTAATACCCCTTTTTGGGGCAACTTGTCTCTACCAGGGACAACTTGTGTTACGAGGCTTCCAAGATTTTCTAGACTCCAAGATAAATTATTTTACCAGGTACATCTTTCCCATAAGGGTCTTACAATCATGATTTTGACTCTCTTGATTCACGAGAATATATCGTATGACCTAACAAACCCTGGAAGGATGAAGAATGTGCTTTTACCTAGAAGACCATCAATAAAGAGCATGAAAATCATGCTTTAAAATAATATTTTTTATTTTTTTTATTTTGTTTGTTAAATAATATAATATTGAAATGAGTAAATAACAATTATGAAATACTGAAACTAGTCCACATTCCAACAAGCAGGAGGGTAGAGAGAAGAGAAGGAGAGAGAAGGGAGAGAGAGAGGAGAGGAAGAGGAAATGTATGTATGTATGTATGTATGTATGTATGTATGTATGTATGTATGTATGTATGTATGTATGTATGTATGTATGTATGTAGATGGAGAGAGAGTGTGTTTGTTTGGGGGGTGATATAGAGATACAAAGAAGGAGAGACAAAGGTATATAGAGATATAGACAGAGGGGGACATATGGAATAAGAGAGATTCATAAAGAGGGAGGGAAGGAGAGATAGATATATATGGATAGAGAGTGTGTGTGTTTTTTGTGTGCATTTGATGGGGGTGAGATAGAGATGCAAATAAGGAGAGATGGAGATATACATAAATAAATATGGCAGAGACAGAGAGAGGGAAGACAAGAGAGAAAGAGAGACGAATGGAGAGGAAAAGAGAGAGAGATGGGGGATAGGGGGAGGGGGGTAGAGAGAAGGAGAGATAGAGGGAGATATACACAAAGATGGAGGGAAGAGAGGGATGAAGAGAGAGAGAGAGAGAGAGGGGGGGGGATAGAGGGAGGAGGGAAATGGTAGGGGAAGAGAGAGGTAGAGAGGAAGGGAGAGGCAGAGAGAGATATAGGGGAGATAAGGAGGGAGATCGACACAAAGATGGAGGGGAGAGAAAGAGGGAAGAAGAAAGAGACACACAAAGACAAATATAGACATTATGTATTATTGTATAATATTGAACATTATTAACCATAGAGGAAGTGGGAGTAAGGCTTTTACAAAAGGTAAAAGAAGTTGGATTTATAAAGCCATGACTATTTTGGTTTTTCACTTAAATAAATGTATTTATTTCGGTGTAGATGTTGCTTCTTCATCCTATTTGATTGATTGCACTAGATGTAATGATTTCAATGTTGTCGTTGGTTTCTAATCATATTTGGTTGTTTGCACTAGGTACATCGATTTCAATGTAGATTTTGATTTCTAATCCTATTTGATTGCTTGCACCAAAAGCATTGATTTTAATGTAGATTTTTATTTCTAATCCTATTTTATTTCTTACACAAGATACATTGATTTCAGTGTATATGTTGATTTCTAATCCTATTTTTTTTCCTGCACTAGATGCATTAATTTCAGTGTAGATGGTTCTTTCTATTTTGATATAACTAGATGTATGATTTACATTAATTTCAAAGTAGTTAGATTAATAGTGTGCATTGATTTTAGTGTAAGGGAAAAAATTATTGATGATGTGCATTGGTTTCTATGTTACAGTAATTCCACCATGAATAAAATACTTGAATTTTCATCTTAAATAAAATGTTCACTTACCTAAAATGTTTACTTCTTGAAACTATAAACTATTTGTAATTGACTACATTCTTATTATTTCCATTTTCCATCATTCAACATTATTAGTCACTTTGCGTTCAAATGAGGTAATAGAAAACAACTATTGTTGAAACTTACTTGGGATTTAACACTCCATAAATCAAAATGATTAACATTGGAGAAAGCTACTATTAATGGAGAACAAGAGAGAGAATGTATGACATTTGCTATAATAACTCAAGTTAAACATGTGAATGGTACAATTTCAACCACCCTTTTGATATGATCGATATGAAAAGATGACAAAACTAATAGATATGACAATAATAACATAGAAGAAAATAGTTTGAGAATGATCACAATGAAGACTATTTGTAATTGACTACATTCTTATTATTCACATTTTCTATCATTAAACATTGTTACATTTTCATTTTTCATTCAAAGTTTGTATTTTGTCATTTTCATCATTCAAGTTGTTAACAGTCTTTATCATCTCAAAAAACTGAGATAAATGAGTAAATTTAAAATTAAAATGACCAGATTAATCTTAGACATATTGAGCATATTTAATATGATTAGAATAGCTAGATGTTCAAAGAAATTTGTGTGACCATGCACGACTGAACCATCCTAGATCCATCTTAACATCGGATCTATCAAGCGTCAATAAGGATCACATCTCTTGAGGTACAAGCCTTTCCTCAAGTTTTGCACTTAAAAAAAGAGTTTTGCACCTTAAGAGATTAAATCCCTCTCGACACTTGATAGATCTGGTGTTAAGATGGATCTAGGTTGGTACATTCAATTTCAGATTATAAAATAAAAAATAAATATAATATTGAGAAAGTTCAATTATATATTGAATTTGCTTTTATTAATATATAAATCATTTTGTTATTATAAAATGGTCAAATTTAAACATAATATTAAGGAAATTTTAAATTTTATTATATGTTGAGTTTGTTTTTATTATTATATAATTTTTTTGGGTGTAAGGTCTAGTGGGAGTCAGTGGAATACCTGGTCTGGACGAAACTGCAAATAAGACTGGTTTATACATGTAGTTGATGGGCATTGTTGCTCATGAAAATTGTTCTCCTAGCCGCTTAGTTTTGGTCTTCTCTAGTAATCCCTCGTTCGTATGCTATTTGTCTTTGTAGAAATTTTTAGTGTTGTTGGTGTGTTGGTTATATGTGTTTTGTTGGGTTTTGGGTCTAGCAAGCTAGAGTTATAATTTAGTCTTGTTCTTCTCTATTACATAGGTCTATTGGTATGAATTGGGTTGATTTCTTATATGAATGTTCCTAGTCTCCCCTTGCAAGTGACTATAGCGTTAAGCTATTCGGTCCATGGTGTTTCCAAAATAGTTAGTCTTGGTTTAGGGCTTGTTAGTTTTGTTTTTAAAGTTATAATGGTCTTATGCCTTTCAGGGTTCATAGATCTAGTTTCTTGTGTCAAAAATAAGATGGTTTGTTATAATATTGACCCTATCAAGGTCGATCTATGTGTGTGTTGTCATTCAAATATTTGCATTTGGGCGTTTCTTAATTGGTGTGTCTCATTTGGTGGTAGATAATGATACTCCAGGCTCTGCATCAGGAGTGGTGCTCTCCTTGATTGTATCTGATATCAAGTGACTAGGGTGGGGTATAGGTTCCTTGGTAACTAGTGTGTTGCAAAAAAAAATTCTCTAGGTTTGAGAACTCTACAAATTTTTGGGGGTGGTAGACCATGTGGACACTGGAGGAAAGAGCCCACCTCACACATCATGCATCCTAGGAAATTAATGCATAGCAGGAGAAGCGACGGTGAAAAAAAGCGCAAGGTCAATGCAAGGCTTGTTTATTTGTCCATGACTCGGTTGAGGTTTATTTTAATGTTGTACATGTTGAGACTTGGCAATAAATTTGCAAGTTAGAAACCATGATGGGCACGAAAAAACAATATCACTCTGATGCTCAAATTTTGGACGAGTTATACAAATAGATACCTGACCCTATTCATACTAGTAGGTGGAGGTAGAAATATCTTAATGCAATCACTTTGCATTGGAAAATGAAGACCCCGTTGGGTATGGTTCTAAAGGATAAGCAGGTGGAAAGGTATTATGTGTTTTCCTCATTAGAGGACATCAAAATAATGTTGAGAAATCAACATTTCTATATGGACAAGATTGATGCTAGACTAGCCCATGTGGAAGTGCATCTTCAACGTGATTTTGACACACATGTTCCTCCTAGTTCGAGCGTAAGGGATAAAACCCCTATATATTCTTTAGACTCCTAATGGTCTTCTAGTTTGATAGTATTTTTAATAGTATTTATAATATGATCTTAACGATTTTGTACTATCTGATTACAACATGTGCATCTGGCTTTTCTTTTTTGAATATCATTGTAAAAGTCATGTGGATGATTTTATTGGTCCCCCTAATGACAGCAAGAATTCCCCAATATGATAAGAAGAAACAACACAGTATGGCTAATCAATGTAATCTAGTTGTAAATATATTTTGAAACAATACATTTTTTATTAAATATATAATATATATATATATATATATATATATATATGATATATATATATATATAATATATATATATAATATATATATATATTTTTTTTTCCCATTATAAAAAGGTAGTGGGGATTTCACATATATTAATTTAATGAGAGGTTTAAACTTAAATTAGATAAAGTTACCCCCGATGGGAGTGATAATTCCTTGGATAACAGGGCCTTGGGGCCACCTACCCTCTCAAAGTGTCAAATATGAACCATGCCACAAATGGAATTTATTGACGGTTTGTTCAA
This sequence comes from Pinus taeda, assembly GCA_000404065.3. Taxonomy (NCBI): domain Eukaryota; kingdom Viridiplantae; phylum Streptophyta; class Pinopsida; order Pinales; family Pinaceae; genus Pinus; species Pinus taeda. The sequence continues at coordinate 44,482 of APFE030341367.1, read as the reverse complement.
ATGAAGAAACCTCTAAAGGCTCGGGGCATATTTATGATATAGGTTATGTGAAGCAGAATCGGTTTTGTGACTTGGGAGATGAGTAGGGGGACCAAGGAGGGGAGCCATTATTTTGGTTTCCAAGAAGGCTTGTGTAGAGAGTCGAATGGCCATCGGAATTCTAGGAAAGGAAAAGGAGTTGGTTTTTCAACCACGAGCCACTCACAGGCATATATCTGGGTTCTTGGAGCACTGCCTCACCACCTTGGGAATTTTCCTCTTGGCATAGAAATAGATTTTGATAGCAATGGTGTCTCTCACCATGGCTAGTCTCTGATCTGCAAAGAGCACTACGAATTCCAAGTACATGTTCTCTCCAACTTATAGATTCGACATTGGTAATGGGTACGGGTGGTTAGGGAGACTTGGTCTCCATCCTGGGGGGTCTCATTGGTTGGAGGTAGGGCTCCTTTGTCAAGTTCTGAATTGGGTGTTTTCTTTGAGGAAGATTTCCACAATAATCCTTCTTATGTTTATCCTCCAGTCCTTAAGGTACTGTTATGGTACAAGGAAGGCCATGGACCCCTATGGTTTATAATTTTTCTTGTTTATGTTCTTGTGTGTAGTATATTCTATAGTCTCTCTCTCAAGTTCATTGATTATGCTTCCTATCAGTTTGGGTTCAGGAAATTTCTTGTGATTGAGGTCTGCCTCGGTGAGGCAAATGTTTGGGTGAATTGATTTGAACAGGATCCTATTGTAAGTTTGTGTGGTTCTCGAGTCTCCAGTTAGTTGGTTTGAGTCAAGAAGTGGGTTTTATCACCCTCTTTATCTTCTAGCCTCTTCGAGTGTCTAGGCCCTCCTCATTCCTTACAGGGTCTCCCCCTCATCATTTGGTCTGGTCTTCATTGGCGTTGTGGTGTAGGATGTTGGTGGGAATAATTGAGTGTACATTTGATAGTGTTCTTATCCAATCCTGGGTTATTGTATTGCATGTAGGGATGTCTCACCAGCTCGGAAGACCTCACATAGGGGGCAGATAGCAAGGGCATCCAAAGGCACAAGCAGGCAGGGAGATGACCTCTAGTGAGGAAGATTCTAAAAACATGGATAGAGAGGGCGAAATTGCCCAAGAATCAACTTGCTCACCTAGACATGCCGACTAGTATCCTTCCTTGGACTAAATAGCTTTTCAATTGAGGGGAATTCAGGCCACCCTAGATATCCTTTGTGAGCATAGATATGAGGATAGGGATGAGGTAGTGGACTATATGAATGATATTCAATGTAGCCAGTCATAGATCTTGGAACAACTGGATAATGTGCATAGAATTCAACAACCATCTACATGAACTTGAAGTCAAAATGGAGCACATTTATTTTCATATGTGTTATCGTTATATATTTTTTAGGTTGAAGGAGTAATTATATTGGACAACATCAAACCACTTTTGAAGCTGGGATCTAGCCCTGCCAGCTACAGAGAGGGATCTCTCTTTATGATTTAGCTTGGTTTTTAAGTTGATTTTAGGCTAGTTATGATTATGCTTGGTTGTTTGTTTGAATTTTTTTTATTGGTTTGGTTGGTTGATCTGATAAAATTACTTTCTTTCCATTGGGCTATGGGGTCAAATAAAGCTAGATGTTGCATCAAATGTTTAAAAGAGTAATCACAGGGCAAGCTAGTTACATTTATAGGATCTTTAAATTGAATTATGAAATGGAGAAAAGGTGTGTTTCAGTAGTGATTAAAAAGCATTTAAGAATTCTTCAATCAGACTTAAGAAGAAAACATACAGATTGTAAAAACAATCCAAATAAGGTGTTCAATTTACAAATCTTATTTTTCACATTTCCTATTTTACAATTAGATTTCAGGTGATTAACATAAGGAGAATAACAGTGAGAACAACAATTACAATAAGAAAAACATCACCAAAAAATCACAGCCCAAGTATCATGTGAAAAGTCTTTGTATTAATGATGCTCTAGTATCATGGAAAAAGTACAGTGCTTGATAAAAAGAATTACAATGATCATGAACTAACCCTCAATACTTCGAATGAATGAAGTATTTAAACAAAAATTTCCAAAAATATTACAATGAATTCCACATTGACATGCCAATCTATAATTTATTACAAAATAACTGAATTGACTAATATGACCAAAAGAGGTGAATTTAATGAAGTGATCTGAAGGTCTGGCACTATTTTGGTGGAGAACAGTTACTGAGTTGCCACTATTTAGGTGTTGCATTGGTGAAGCTGATCTTTTCTTTAGTCTTGAAACTCACATAATTTATCCCACCGCTCCTCATCTGGAATGGTTATTTTTGTTGCCTTGCGGTAGATCACATCTACCTCGGTATACCGAGCAAATGTGGGTTTTACTACAAAAATATGCTTTATCTCATGTTGGATGAAACTCATGTTGTTGATAGCGTCGAAAAAAGTTGTCCTTGTCATTGCACCTTTAATGTGGGAATACTTTGCAGTATCATTTGTAATGTCTTTAAGCTTCTTCATATAATCTTCCCTGATCATCTGTTTGTCATTGATTACAAATAAAGAATGCAAACCCTTCTTAGTTAATGATTCTATTCTGGTGAAATATATGTTGACTACTACCTCCAAACTATGACATTTTTCTGTAAGCTACACAATCAAATTCTTCTTTGTCAGAACTTTCTTCACTTCTAAGATTGTTTATGTTTTTCATATACTCCCAAATCATGCAATTCATATATGTTTTTAGAATTGAGAAATTTGATTATGTTGTTGGTTGTGGTAGACATTTCTCCCAACTCAATGTTGATAATGAAAATGGCCTGATTGTCTCTCTCAATCAACTCTTTCTGTTCAAATATAATCTGGATACATGGCCATATTTCATCCATGGCTTCAATAATATTGTTCCATATAATTTCTTTAACTTGGGCAAATGTGTGGCCAATAGAGGACTCGATTTTTTATTTACTCCATGTTTCTATCTGGTTTTGTGCTTTCTATAGCTTTGCTGCATGGAAGGTTTCAGTGTTTGTCTTCAGGTCTTGCAAAATATTAACTTGAGCCTGCAATCTTTTAATTTCTTCAGTTTGGAGAGACATATTCTCCATTGCACTTGCCAAATGATCTGTAGCAGTCCCTGTGTTTGTTGTAGAACATATAGTTGTAGGAATTGTTGTAAGAGGCACTGCTTACAAAGGGACAATAGCCTTTCTAGCAGCTTTCTCTTTTTTCTTGATTAGTTTTTCCATTTCTGTTTCCATTTTTCTCAACTCTGCATTCCATTCCATGATGAACTTCATCATTTCTACCTTCTGTGACTCTGTTTCTTGAATGTCTTTGGCCAGAGGATCTTCTGCGGCTGGTAATTTCAATTGCTTTCTTAATGGTGCTATGTCAGTTTTCTTATTTCTTATAAGCTCTTTTGTAGAATTGATATTTGTAGGATCATATCCTACTTTGACTACCAAGTCTTCCAAAGCTTTGATCCTAGTGTCTTTAGCCAGTGAAGAGACTTCCTCCATCTTCAATTGTGACTGGACATTAGCTAAAGTAACCTGCACTTTAGACAAACCCATAGCTATGTTAGTGAAAGTAGATGAAATCATTTTCCTGGTCTGCTTATGCATATCCATTTGGTCAATGGGATGTATGTCTTTCACATCAAATTCAAATGAAGTCTTCTTGTAATCTGATGCTTCCTTGGGCTATTGGATCTGTGCTTGGAGGAAGGCCATTTGCATTTTTCCTTTCTCTGAATCAAAGGATGGCAGCAGTCTCCTTTGAGAACTAGAAGTATGCTTCTAGAACTGATTATATGTGTTGATCTTCAAGGCCTAATTTATCGCTTTAATCTCCTTGAAAATATCAAATATACTCTTTTTTATCTCCCCTGTGGTAGATGCGCTAGTTTGCATAACCTGTTGCTGATCCTGTGAAGTTGTCGAGGTAGTAGGAGAAAATGTAGTCTGATCACCTACTAGTGAGGAAACAAGTGGGTCTTTGGTCGTGATAATGTTCTCTTGATATGAATCCTTGCTTAGGCTTCGTTTGGAATTGAGCTTGTTCTTCTTCCTGTACATGATTTTGAAGCCTTCACTGGAAATATCAGTCACTGAAGATGACTCTTCTTCGCTATTCCTTTTTCCTATTTTCTCCTATGTGACAATCGTCTGTACTGTTGAAGTTGACACCAACTACTCCTCTTCCTCTTTTAGAGTGTTCTCAGTCCATTCTAGTTGGTTTTTATACTTTTCAATCTCTGGTCTGGATGTATGAAAATATGCAGTAGATTTGTTCTCTACCCTTAGCTTGGAGATGACCCCTAATGGATCATATGACCATGTGAAAATGAGGTTGAATTGCATCTCTTTCAGCAATTTGTCTGCTTCTTCCACTGTTGCCCTGTTGTTGCAAATGAAATGTCCTATTTGAGTTTTGATTTTGAATTGAGATTTCTTCTTGGCAGATACAAAATGAATCTCATCAACGTTGAGAATTTCCTTGATGTATTCTAAGGCAAAAATCTTCATTGGGAGGAATTTTCGCAGTTTGTAAGGGGCAAGTTCACACCCAAATATCCTTAGTTGTGTGTAATTTTGATAAAGGTACCAATCTCTTGTCTGGACTTGGTCTAATAACTGCAAAATTTTTCTGATTTCTTCACTGATTCTTGGCTCTAGAGTGTTGCTTAGGAGACTAAGTGTTGGATGTACAAACATTTCTATGAATTGTTTGTATGAAAACTCTTTTTTCTCCTTCATTACCAGCGTAGTCCAGAAGATGGTTGATTGTTGATTTCCCTCTTCATCCAACTTTTGTAAGGAAAGCTTGAGGTTATCTCCCTGAAAATATAAAAACATATACTAAGACAGAAGCATATTTAAATACTTATTCAGTTTGGAATTTGACAAAATCTTCATGGATGGAATCTGCAAGGAATTGGCTGATGTTGAACAAGATGGAAGGCTTGGAATTTGCAGAGAAAATAGAAAGGAAACCTACAATGGCCTCATCTACCCACTGATCTGAGTAATAACCGAGGTAGAGATGACTCTGATGATTTGCTTGGCTCCCTCAAGGAAAATGGAGGATGGATAGGCAGGATTTTTCTTGGGTAATGGGGAATCTTCAGTCAAGAAAAGCTCAAGGGTTTTGGCTCTTTTTGCAAAGTCCAGATTCTGATATAATTCAATAAGTGCTTCATGAGAGAAAGGAGTGGCATTCTCTGTTGTAGGAGCTTGCATCATTTGGTCTATAGCTTGGGGAGTTATGGTGAATATAATTTCTCCAGTAGGGGTAATAACAACTCTTTGACTAGGTAGATAACAAGAATGACATTTCCTAATGAATTCGGGGGTGTTGTGGGTACAGGGTAAGATATAATGGGGCAAATTGGATTCCTACAGTTGAATATCATCAGACTTAGCAATGAACTTATCCTCAAGGCAACAATACATTTCGAATAGATCAAATTCGCACAGGGTTTCATGAATTTTCTATTCTTTGTCTGTCAAAGGAATATGATGAAAATCGATGGGGGGGTGCATCAGAGGACTCATGGGTTCTTCTTTTCCCTTGTCTTTTGGAGGCATGATTGGATAAGGATAAGAACACTATTGAAATCTTGATTATGCAAGTTTATAAGGTGCAAAGATGGAATTGGGTTCAGGATAACAGGAAACAAAGGCACTGGCTTGAACAGAAGTTAGTAGGTGTGATTCTTGGCAGGGGTGAAATAGTTGTAGTTTGAATTGAAAAACTTGTAACAGAATAATGGCAATGGCAGTGTATAAAATCAATAACCGGTAAATGGGTGAAAGGAGGGACTTTATAATTCTTTGGCTTTCCTGTTGATGGTGGCATGGGTCCGTTGGATTAATGGTTAAGTAATTTAATTACTTAACAGATTGATTTTGGAGGGAGCAGATGTGATTGGCAGAACAACAAACAGATGAGGTGGCAAATGGTGATTGGCGGGAGCGTAAAGGATAGGGTAGTGGTAGCGATTGGCAGAGAAACCATTTTTCAGAGGGGAGGAAGGTGGTTAATGGTTTCGGCTATGGGATACAAAAACACATAATGGAACCACATCGTGGTGAGGGTGGGTTTTAATACCCCCCATTTCGGACCCCCCCCCCCCTCGACGATAAATTTCAGATGGTGAGGGGGGCAGAAACATAATACTGGTTGTCAGATGTAAAAAGGTGGGGTCGAATGATGTGAGAGGTGGTTGTACTTTATTGTGACCTGATGAGCATATGGTGGGGTAGGGAGAATATCTTAATGGAATATGATTGGATGTGTGGTGAGGGAAACGAAGAAATGAAAATATGATCGGAGGAGGGATTTTGGGGTAGTGAAACTTTAGGAATAGTGGAATAATGTACCAAATGTTATTTGATATACCGAACCTTAGGATAATATTCTTATCCCTTTTCCTTTCTCCTGCACATGAAAATGTATTTAAAATTCATCTTAGGATAAATATTTCATGCTTATCCTGAAATCAACATTGTGCTTCTACCTACCCTTTCTCATTTCAATTCTTTTTCTAAGCTAACATTTTCTCTTCTTGCTTTGCAGGGTGCATTTAAACTAACAGACCCAAAACATTTTTCTTTTATGAGAATCTACCTTATCCTATCACTTATCTCACCATTGATTCATATTAAACCGTTGAATCAATTTTATTTCTACCTAGCCACTGATTTACCAAGATTAAGATGTTTGGTAAATCTTTATTCACTAACCTATTCAACAGAAATTTAAATGTGTTCAATAATGATTAAATTGTATGATTTGAACAGAACTTTATTCATTGTGGAATTCAAAAACAATTTGCACACAACCTTATTTGATAATGAATTAAAAGAACTAACTTATCAGTAGTGGCATTTAGACTTACAACACTTCCCATATTATTTTCAATTTTTCTTTTGTGGAGTTCTTATTTCCTTTTTTCTTATTTATTTTTAACATGCCATATTTTCATTTTTTATTTTTTATATTTTTTGGACATCATTTGAATATTGAAATTTATGTACAATATGAAATTACAAATATAAAATACTCAATCACCTTGAAATCCTATAATTTATAGGGCCCTAACAGTGGCTCCAGCTTGGGATGGCACTTCTCCAAGTGAAGTGTCAAGAACATATGATCAGTAGCCTTGAGTACTCCATGAGTGTAATGTCTTCATCTAATTTCTTTGATGTTTTAAGATACTATTGGTAGCTCATCAATCTAGGCTTAGGGCCTTCACTGTGGGCTTCAACCTTTGTTAATAAGTTACCCATCAAAACCATAAAGACTATGATATTTACAATGATGTAAGAAAAATATGTAGGCTAAGAAAAGTAATTCTTCAGCATCTTGCTGACAGGACCTCTAGGTGTCTCTGCTCCATCTAGCTCTTTAAGGAAGAAATTTCCCCTAAAAGCATGAGAAATATATGGCCCTTTCCAAAGATTGTAAAACTTGCCATGTTTTGCTTTGTCCTCTCTTCTGGAATCCCATCTCAAAACTTGGTCCCCAACATTAAATTCATCATCCCTTGTTCTTCTATTAAAGATCTTTTTAATATTTTCCTGAATAACTTGGGTCTTGTTGTATAATTCCTCCTTGGATTGTTGCAACTGGATAGTTTGATTGATCCTTCTCTGTACATCATTGGGTTCAACTTGTACTTCTTGAATGATCTTCATGACTGGAACTCCTAAAGAGGATGGAAAAACTGCATCCATTCCATAGACCAATTGGTATGGTGACATGCCAATTGATTTTTTAGTAGTAAGTCTTTCATCCCAAAGTGCATTGACCAACTTGTTATGCCAAGATTTTTTGTTGTCTTCTAATAGATTTTTGATGATGTTTACCAAACTTTTGTTTGCGGATTCAACTAACCCATTACCCTGAGGGTAATAAGTTGTTGAATTTCCCAAAGTAATGTGGTATTTATGGCAAAATTCAACCATATTTTTATATTTAAAGGCTACAACATTATCAGTGATGAGTTTTCTAGGATAGCCAAATCTGGAGAGGATATTAGTCTCAAGGAATTTAACAATGACAACATTAGTGGCAACTCTAGAAGGGGTGGCCTCTATCCATTTGGTAAAGTAGTCAATGGTCGTAAGAATCCACTTATGTTGGGTAGAGGAAGAGGGATGAATTTCACCAATGAAGTCCAATCCCCATTGCTAGAAGTGGATTTCAACAGAGATATGCTTTAATGGCAAGGGAAAAAAATTTCTCTTTCCCTCAAAAATCTAGCATTTATGGCATGAGGTGACTTGTTTGTGAATGTCGGGGAAAAGAGTATGCCAGTAGAAACAAGCTCTAAGGATTTTATTGGCAGTGGTTTTCCAATAAAGATGTCCGCCACAATCACCTTCATGGAATTCCGGCATAACTTTTTCTGCATCATCCTTTAACAAGCACTTAAGTAAAATACCCCCTGCATCTTTCCAATACAAAACATTATCCGTAATTCAAGATTTAACTTCTTTTAACTTGAGAAATGTTGCCTTTGTTTTTGTCAAACCAGGAGGAACATTTAAATTGAATAAGACATAAAGCAAGTCTACATACCAGGGTGAGTTCAGAAATGCCTCATCAATTTGTGGAGTCGTCTGTTCCTCTTGATTATCTAATGAATCAATTAAGCTAATGTTTAATGCATGGAAATTTGACTCAGCCATAAATTTTTCTAGTCCTTGACCTTTGATTAACTTGGTGGGCTTGATTTCTAAGTCATACTCAAGAATGACAACAATTCATTTGCCTCATTTTCCATCAGGTCCATTCTGTGTCAAAATGTCCTTAACCACTACATTAGGTACATAAGAAATAATATGGGAATGAAAAATATATACTCTAAAGTATTTTATTGCTTTAACCAATGAAAAGGCATGTTTTCCATAATATTGTATTTCAAAGATGCATCTCTTAAATCTTTACTAAAGAATGCAATAGGTTGCTCAAAACCTTCATTCTTTTTCTGCAGTAAGGCTATTGCAATAGTGTGCTCAGAAGAAAAAGAGAAGATTATGAAGTCTTTTGTAAAATTTGGGTTGATCAACACTGGTGCTTTGGTCAATGCTTGTTTAACTACTTCAAAGGATTTTTAGCCTCAATACTCCACTTGATTTCCAAATCCTTTTTAAGAATGTTTGTTATATTTCTAAGAAGTTATGCCAAGTTAGGAATAAATCTCCTTAGGAAATTGATTTTACCAAGAAAAGACTGAAGCTCTTTGATGTTTCTTGGATGATTTATTTTTAATATTGCTTCAATTCTACTAGGATCGATCCTAATTCCATCCTTGGAAATAATTTGACCAATAAGTTTTCCTTCCTCAAGGCCAAACAATGTCTTCTTAGGATTAAGTGAGATGCCAAACCTTATACATTTTTCAAACACTCTTCTTAGATGTGATAAATGTTCCTCATCTGTTTTAGAATAGAAAGTAATGTCATCTAGATAAATCACAATAAAATGTCCATTTTCATCAGCAAAGGCAATATTCATTACTCTTTGGAAAGTGGCTCCAACATTCATTAACCCAAAGGGCATTTTCACATACATGAAAGTTCCCCATGGTGTAGTGAAGGCAGTTTTATCCTGATCATCAGGATGCACTAAGACCTGGTTGTAGCCTAAGAAACCATCTCATAAGTAAATTCTACTATACCCTACCACCCTTTGCAATATATGATCCATTTTAGGCAAGGGGTAGTTTTCATTAAGGGATACCTTATTAAGATTTCTAAAATCAATACACAATCTGATTTCTCCAGTTTTCTTTCTAGTAGGTACAATGTTAGAAACCCATTTAGAGTATCTAAGAGGAAGTACGATTTTATCATCATACATCCTTTTTAATTCTTTCTCAATCAAAGTCATTAGGATAGGATTTATCCTATGAATTTTTTGTTTGAATGGTTTTTGATCTTCCTTGATTGGGATTTTATGTTGTATGATACTAGTGTCATATGCTTTTAGGTCCTCATAGCTCCAAGCAAAGACATCTATGAACTCTTTGAAAAGGGCTATGCATCGTTATTTTTTAATAATAGGAAGTGATTTTGAGAGTTTTATCATTTTGGGATTCTTCTCACTACCTATATTGCATTCTTCTATGTTTGCCCCTGTGGGTTCCATTTTTGCTTTTTTGCTACATCATTGAAATCAAAAATTTCTTCTAATGGAGCTAAACCCCTGAGCAGAACATTATCCTCAAGTTAAAGTACTTCAAATTCTTCTTTTTCTAGATCTATTTCATGCAACTCTAATTTATGTACATCTTTATTGGTTAAAATATTAACATCAAAATCCTCAAGCTATTTATCTACACTAACATATTCAACAATCTGATTTTCTACTTCACACTCTAAATCTATGGTATCATCTTCATACTCATCCTTGAATTGCAAAAAACTTTTATTTTGTTTGTCACTTCCAAATACCTGCCAATGTCTCATATTGTCAGGTATAGCTGGACGGTGTTTAACTTCCACTGTATATTGTTTGTTGGGATGAGGCATTTCACATGTGCTAGATGAAAAAGCCAAACTATTAGCCAAAACATTTTGATTTATGGGAATGATAGCAAGATTATATTCTATAAAAGTTCCTAGAAAGTCAAGCACAACATTTCTGTAGGCTCTCAACCTAGGATGTTTGGCAGCATACTCTCCCTTGATCTGTCTTATAATTAATTCAAAATCACCATGAACAGATATTCTTTTAGCACCTAATTTTTTCAATAATTGCAATCCTAAAAGAAGTGCCTCATATTCTGCTATATTATTGGTGCAATGAAAGTTGAGTTTATAAGAATGACCTTCTACATGATTGTTCCCTGAATTGGACACCCAAACACCTGCCCCTAAACCTTCTTTGCTACAAGAGCCATCAAAGCTCATGTTCCAAAAAGGTTCAGTTTCGGTGGTTTGTTGCACAACTTGTATTTGATTTTCATGTTTTTCATCAATGTCCTTTTCTTCTTGAGTGACGTGCATCAATATCTCCATCATTATAAAGAATGAAAGCGTCCAAGTCGAAATGAACAGAGTAAAGAGGATAGTTATGTGGTTTCTCTTAACTACTGACTATATACTTCATTAAAGTTTCCCTATACAGTCTTCTCTATTGACCAAACACTGGTATAGTGGCATAAGTCATGTCCATTTGTATGTTTCCTTGTAATTTTTCTCCCCATGAGTGTGACAACAACATGCCATACTTTGGGGGGAATGTCTGCAACCACTATATCCATCACCAAACTTTTAGCAGGGATTTGGGCTGAAGTAACACACAGGTCTTTGATAAGACCTAGGCATGTAACTTTGCTAGAATCAAAGGAATACAAATCTTTATATTGTCTAGTAATGTCAAGTCCCAATCTTTCCATGATAGCTTTGGAAATTAAATTATGGGATGCACCTGAATCTAGCATAGCATTATGGAGATTTTTATCATGAATATTCAAACTGACATAAAATGGAGGGACCCATCCTTCTTTTGGTTTGACTTCTACTTTTGGCCCAAATAGGAGCTCAGGCTGATCATCATTCAAATTCACATCATCATTTTTCTCCTCAATATTTAATGCTTTCATGACCTGAGTTTTGTATACATTCTTGTTGATTAATTCAGTTAAGGGGATAGAATTTTTCAGCTTGGCAAGTTCATTTTCTATACTGAACGGTCTTTGATTCTTAAGCAGATTTGAAAAATCATACTTATTAGCAACTATTTTGTGGCTAATTTAGTTTGTTGACTGGTAGAAGGGAGATCAATTTGAGTAGTTCTAGAAGAAGTATCAATTGTATTTTTCATAGTAGCTTTTGTTGGCTTCTTTCCAATATTTTTTGTTGTTTTCTTGGAATCAAAATCAGAGACCTTTTTGACAGGATTTTCACCATTCTTTTTATTTGCAGTATCTTTATTTTTCTTACTTCTAAGATTATACTGCCTATGGACTTCCATTATGGAATTTTCCTCTGACTCTTTAGAATCCATTTTAGTATGGGATATAAGAAAAGTTCTTGTTCCTATTGAGTCAGGAAAATTGTTTCATCATCACTTATCCCTAAAAAATTTATTTGATTATCATCCAAATCTTCTGCAATATTCCCCTCATCATATGTGTAATTTTCCTGAAAAGGAGGCTGAATATGTTGATTTCAACCCTTTTGTTCTCTTTTTTTTAATTTGGGGAACATTTCTTCTAAGGTTTTGGTTTCTAGTTTGAAGGGCATTTTGGTTTTCCCTTTCTTGATTCTGATAATTAATGTTCACTCTTTGCATCATTTGATTCACTACTCTGACTAAGTTATCAATCTTATGGTCAATAGCAGAAGTAGAAGGTTCTTCTTTTATGGTTACTCTATGTTCAAACTTCATTTTGGCTTTTTTGGCCAAGTTGTTGGCTTCAACTTTAATTGCATTTGCTTTCATTTCTTCCAAAGTTGTCGAGTCTCTTTCCCTAAGTTAATATTCCATATCTACATCGAAACCATATGGAAAAGAAATCAAGGCTAGGCTAGGGGAGGGCTTAATGTTTTATGGAATGAAATTATAAACAGTATTGAATCTTTCATAATACTCTGCCACAGTTTCATTGGGTTTTCTTTTCAACCTTTTATATTCATTTAGGAGTTGAAGTGGATTCTTCTTGATCTCCCATCTAGCTAAAAAGGTTTAATGGAAAGCATCAAGTTTGGATATATTTCCTGCAGGTAAACTCCTAAACCATTTATTGACACCACCTCCTAAGGTGTGGGCAAACAATCTCATTTTAACATCATCTTCATCTACTTCTTGGAGGTCAAACACATCGTTCATCCTATCTACATGTTGTTGAGCATTATAAACACCAGTGTTATCAAAGGTCACAATTTTGGAAGGATAATCTGTAGGCATAGCATTTAGCCGGCCTGGTAACACCAAGGGTGCATACCTTCCTGCCATAACTGTCCTGGTAGATTGACTTGAGCATGGACCTAATGGAGGTGCATTTTTGATAACTACAGGGATAGTTGTTGGCTTATTGGGGCCTGAACCAAGTTCAAAGTTAATTAGCCAAACAAATCCCTGTACTACTAGCCGTTTTGGCAACAATTCGTGGAGCGCGAACTGAGGTCTCACCCAAAGTAGTATGGGGGGGATGCTAGAACCAGGTTTCCGCGCCCTTGAGATGTCTGAGGGGTTGATTTAGTCCAACTATGACTACTGCTATGTAGGTTACTTCATGCCCTTCCCTGGCCTGTAAGGCCTTTGCAGCCTGGTTATATTTGTCTTCACGCAGCCCTAACCAGGGGCTGTGGGGCTTCCATGCTGCTAAAGCAGCGTTCTGTGCTATTTCCCCAAGTCACCCCGCGGATCTTACTTAACTTCTTATAACAGTTAGTTATCTTCCCCTAAACAGATACCTTATATTATATTCACTTACTCAACACATTCATATAAGCTTACGTAGTAAATAAATAGTAAATTTTCAATTCATACCCAATATAATTCAAAGCATAAAATAGGAAAAGATACACAGAAATATGGTAAAACTTCTCTTTATTAATGCTTCCAATAGTTACAGACTCAACCTACCCTGCGCACTCAGCTGCATGGGTCTGTGCACTCAATTGCAGGCTACTAGGCCTCTGTGTACTCAGCTGCAGAGCCTTCTCCTACTCTACGACCCAAAACTAGACTTTACACTTCAGATACTATGTTATGCTTCTATTCCATGATCATCAATTGATGTCTTAACTACTTAGAGCCTCGCTCTATTTATACAATCCCATTGTCCACAGACCATGGGTAGATCTCTCAAACCGACATTACATTACAAAAATGAGGGCGGACAACCCTCTGACTCATTTACCATCTTCATGATTTGTGCCCACAAATCGCGGAGTCTTTACAATAGACTTAGTCAAAACTTGGGCTTTAAGCCTCAAAACTTTCCTTTGGGGCAATCCCATGCCCAAAAATAGTAGGTATAGTAGTTTGAGAGATCACAGATAGGGAATTTGAAACTATAGAATGAGTAGGACTAGGAAGTTGTAAATGTATAGATTGAGAGGACTGACTAGACAAAGAGGTTGTTGCAAAAATTAAAGCAGAGAATTCAATAGACTGTTGGATAAAATCTTCTTCAATGGCTTGGTTCAACACTGAAACTAGACCTTGTAATTTGTCAAATTGTTGTAAATATTCAAGATCAAGATCTGTTTCAAGGACTTGTGCTTGGGATATATATGGTTGCAGTATGGCTTTGTCTATGACAGTTTGATCTGCAAAAGCCTTAGACTTTGATCTAAACAAACTTTTCTAGAAATGTAAATCAAATTCTATATCTTGTAAAGTTTCAAATTTCTCTGGGAGAAAATTAGACCTTGACAAAGGAAAAATCTCAAGGACAGAATTGAATCTAGAAAGCTTCTCTTTCTCACCAGTTTCTTAGGGTCATCTACAATTTTAGTAGGGTTGGGATGAGGGTGAGATCTAGTGTAAATAATTTTGGGAGCCAGGGTTATGAAAAATCATCACACAAAAATCAAAATCAAAATCAATGATACAACAGATATATACATAATAACAACCTCAGATCATGTATTTCATAATGATACAACAATTGCTTATTGAAATACCAATTTTAACCTAGGGAATAATAATATTTTTGATTAAAATGTATTCTTCCCAAGTATGGTTTCCGCTATGTTATCGTTCTATATTTTTGAGGTTGAGGGAGTAAATATATTGGACAACATCAAACCACTTTTGAAGCTAGGATCTAGCCCTACCAGCTTTAGAGAGGGATCTCTCTTTATTATTTATCTTGGCTTTTAAGTTGATTTGAGGCTAGTTATGATAATTCTTGGTTGTTTGTTTGAATTTTTTTGATTGGTTTGATTGGTTGATCTGATCAAATTACTTTCTTTCCATTGGGATATGGGGTCAAATAAAGTTGGATGTTGAATCAAATGTTTAAAAGAGTAATCACAAGGAAATCTAGTTAAGTTTACTGGATCTTTAAATTGAATTATGAAATGGAGAAAAGGTGTGTTTTAGTAGTGATTGAAAATCATTTAAGAATCCTTCAATCAGACTTTAGAAGAAAACATACAAATTTTAAAAAAGGTCCATATAAGGTGTTCAATTAAAAAATCTTATTTTTCACATTTCATGTTTTACAATTAGATTTTAGGTGATTAACATACTGAGAATAACAATGAGAAAAAAAATTACAATAAGAAAAACATCACCAAAAAATTGTAGCACAAGTATCATGTGAAAAGTATTTGTATTAATGATGCTCCAGCAACATGGAAAAGGTACAGTGCTTGATAAAAAGAATTACAATGGTCAGGAACCGACCCTCAATACTTCGAATGAATGAAGTATTTAAACAAAAATTTCCAAAAAGATTACAACCAATGCCGCAATGACATGACAATCTATAATTTATTACAAAATAATTGAATTAACTAATATGACCAAAAGAGGTGAATTTAACAAAGTGATCTCGAGGTCTAGCACTATTTTGGTGGAGAACAGTTGCTGAGTTGCCACTATCTGGGTGTTGCGCTGGTGAAGCTGATCTTTTCTTTAGTCTTGAAACTCACATAATTTATCCCACCGTTCCTCATCTGGAATGGTGATTTTTTTTGCCTTGTGGTAGATCTCATATACCTCAGTATATCGAGCAAATGTGGGTTTTACTACAAAAATATGCTTTATCTCATGCTGGATGAAACTCATGTTGATGATAGCTTCGAAAAAATCTCTCCCTGTCATAGCACCTTTAAAGTGGGAAGACTTGGAAGTATCATTTGTAATGTCTTTGAGCTTCTTCATATAATCTTCCCTGGTCATTAGTTTTTCATTGATTACAAATAAAGAAGGCATACCCTTCTTAGTTAATGCTTCTATTCTGGTGAAAAATCTATTGACTGCTACATCCAAACTGTGACATTTTTCTGTAAGTTGCACAATCAAATTCTTCTTTGTTAGAACTTTCTTCACTTCTAAGATGGTTTCTGTTCTATCGTCTACTCCCAAATCATCCAATTCATATATGTTTTTAGAATTGAGAAATTTGATGATGTTTTTGGTTGTGGTAGGCATTTCTCCCAACTCACTGTTGATAGTGGAAATGGCATGATTAGCTCTCTCAATTAACTTTTTCTATTCAAATATAATATGGATACATGGCCAAATTCATCCATGGATTCAATAATATTTTTCCATATAATTTCTTTAGCTTGGGCCAGTGTGTGGCCAATAGAGGACTCGGATGCTGATTTTGTCCATGCTTTTATCTAGTTTTGAGCTTTCTATAGCTCTGCTGCATGGAAAGTTTCAGTCTTTCTCTTTTGGTATTGCAGAATATTAACTTGAACCTACAATCTTTTAATTTCTTCAGTTTGGAGAGACATATTCTCCATTGCACTTGCCAACTGATCTGCAGTAGTCCTTGTGTTTGTTGTAGAAGATGTAGCTGTAGGAATTGTTGTAAGAGGCACTACTTTCAAAGGGACAATAGCCTTTCTAGCAGCTTGCTCTTTTTCCTTGATTATTTTTTCCATTTCTATTTCCATTTGTCTCAACTGTGAATTCTACTCTATTATGAGCTTCATCATGTCTGCCTTTTGTGACTTTGTTTCTTCAATGTATTGGCCAAAGGATCTTCTGTGGCTAGTAATTTCAACTGCTTTCTTAATGCTACTATGTTAGTATTCTTCTTTCTTATGAGCTCTTCTGTAGCATTGACATCTATAGGATCATATCCTACTTTGACTACCAAGTCCTCCAAAGCTTTGATCCTTGTGTCTTTAGCCACTGAAGAGACTTTCTCCATCTTCAATTGTGACTGGACATTAGCTAAAATAACCTGCAATTTAGACAAACTCATAGTAGTGTTAGTGAGAGTAGATGAAATCATTTGCCCAGTCTACTTGTGCATCTCCATTTGGTCGATGGGATGTATGTCTTTCACATCAAATTCAAATGAAGTCTTCTTGTAATCTGATGCTACCTTGGGTTGTGGGATTTGTGCATGGAGGAAGGCCATTTTCATTCTTCCTTTCTCTGAATCAAAGGTTGACAGCAGTCCGCTTTGAGAACTGAAAGTTTGCTTCCATAGCTGATTATATGTGTTGATCTTCAAGGCCTCATTTCTCACTTTAATCTCCTTGAAAATATCAAATATACTCTTTTTTGTCTCCTCTGTGGTAGATGTGCTATTTTGCATAACCTACTACTGATCTTGTGAAGTTGTCGAGGTAGTAGGAGAAAGTGTAGTCTGATAACCTACTAGTGAGGAAACAAGTGGCTCTTTTGTGGTGATAATGTTCTCTTGATCTTAATCCTTGCTTAGGCTTGGTTTGGAATTGAGCTTGGTCTTCTTCCTGTACATGATTTTGAAGGCTTCACTGGAAATCTCAGTCACTGAAGGTGACTCTTCTTATGTGTTCCTTTTTCGTGTTTTCTCCTGTGCAACAAGAGTTTGTACTATTGAATTTGACACCAACTGCTCCTCTTCGTCTTGTAGAGTGTTCTTAGTCCATTCTAGCTAGTTTTTATATTTTTCAATATCTGGTCTAGATGTATGAAAATAAGAAATATATTTATTCTGTACCCTTAACTTGGAGATGACCCCTAATGGATCATATGACCATGTGAAATTGAGGCTTAATTACATCTGTTTTAGCAATTTGTCTACTTCTTCCCTTGCTGCCCTGTTGTTGCAAATGAAAGCTCCTATTCGAGTTTTGATTTTGAATTGAGAATTGTTCTTGGCAGACACAAAATGAATCTCATCAACATTGATCATTTTCCTGATGTATTCTAAGGCAAAATTCCTCACTGGGAGGAATTTTGGCAGTTTGTAAGGAGCAAGTTCACACCCGAATATGCTTCGCTCTGTGTAATTTTGATAAAGGTAACAATATCCTGTCTGGACTTGGTCTGATCATTGCAAATAATTTCTGATTTCTTCACTTATTCTTGGCTCTAGAGTGCTGCTTAGGAGACTGAATGCTGTATGTACAAATATTTCTATGAATTTTTTGTATGAATACTCTTTTTTCTCCTTCATTACTAGCGTAGTCCATAAGATGACTAATTGTTGATTTACATCTTCATCCAACTTTTGTAAGGCAAGCTTGAGGTTGTCTCCTTGAAAATATAAAAGCATATATACTAAGACAGAAGCATATTTAAATACTTCTTTAGTTTGGAATTTGACAAAGTGTTCATGGATGGAATCTGCAAGGAATTCGCTGAAGTTGAACAAGATGGAAGGCTTCAAATCTACAGAGAAAATAGAAAGGAAACCTACAATAGCCTCATCTACCCACTGATCTGAGTAATAACCAAGGAGGTAGAAGATGACTGTGATGATTTTCTTGGCTCTCTCAGGGAAAATGGAGGATGGATAGGCGGGATTTTTCTTGGGTAATGGGGCATCTTCAGTCAAGAAAATCTCAAGGGTTTTGGATCTTTTTGCAAAGTCCAGTTTCTGATATAATTCAATAAGTGCTTCATGAGAGAAAGGAGTGGAATTCTCTGTTGTAGGAGCTTGCATCATTTGGTCAATAGCTTGGGGAGTTATGGTGAATAGAATTTCTCCAGTGGGGGCAATAAGAGCTCATTGGCTAGGTAGATAGCAAGCATGACATTTCTTTATGAATTTAGGGGTGTTGTGGGTACAGGGAAAGATATAATGGCAAAAATTGGATTCCCACAGTTGAATATCATCAGAGTTATCAATGAACTTGTCCTTTTTTTTTCTGAATTTGGACTAATTCTATTAATCAAAAATATGGTACAAGATGATACAATCAAGAGAGACAAAAAAACAGCAACCGGAAATGATAGGACTATCAACCTCGGTTCTGAAGAAGGAGTGAAACAAGCAAGAAGATACAAACATAAAGTTGTAAGCAAAAAGACTTCCTTCTACCCAAAATGGGCAGAAGTCTCAACACGAAGCTTTTTCCCTTTCCTTTTTTGACTTCGACCCAACCATCCAGGGGTGAATGAGCAATAACAACTTGAAGATTGGGGATCTCCATAGGGGGACCCTCCTTTTTTGAATCCGAGGAGGAGGTCAGATGGACGTGTTTCTGGGCAATGGCTTTATTGAGGGAATGTGTCAGACCATTGGTGGAAGGGACCATGGAATGAGGGGCTTGATCCAATTCTGCATCGCTACCTTCATCTTCAAAGCTGGAGGAATCAGAAACCACGACTGCTGGTGGAGAGCAAGGGGCCCAACGTTTGGACCTGGGCTTGGAGAGGTTATCCTTGTTCTTTTTTGCTGGGAGAGATGGGCAAGAGTTCTGCAAATGCCCTGATTGGTGGCAATGGCAGAAACAGAATGCAGTATTTTCGTAATCCAGTGTCTGGATCCAGGCAAAGTCATTTATCTTGAGATTGATTTGGTCTAGAAGTCCTTTACTCAAATCTAACTCCACACATATTCTGGCATATGTGTAGAGACCTTTAGTTTCCGGCCAGAAATCTCCCATTAAGAACCTTGCCAAGGTGTTGCCTATATCTCTATAGACTGCAGTGTGCCATAAGTGGGTAGGAAATTTTGGAAGCCTGATCCATACAGGTGTCCTGGTAATGACAGCAGTTGCTGGATCAAAATTTGGGAACCAAGGAGTCAAGAAGAGCCCTGCAGTTCCCATGAACCAAGGGCCTTCTTCTAAATCCTTTTCATAATGCTTACTGTCATTAAATAGAACAATGAAATATCCTTTTGAACAGAAATTGATCTTACAATTATGAGTCCAGTTTGCATGGATCCATGTATAGAGATCCTGAGATCGCGGCCATAGTCCGTTGAATCTGCAAATGATGGCTCTTTCTGCAAATTCTTGAAGTTGGATTGCAAGACCTTCATGGGTGATTTCAATAGAGGGAACTTCCTCTATCTTGTCAACCAAAAAAGGCTTGGGTTTAAGAGCTTCCGGGGGTTTGGGGCTCTCAGAGTGTACTGCATCTTTGTATGAGAAAGGAGGAGCAGAAGATGACTGTCCCGCTGCACCTCCTCTCAAACAAAGGGTTAACACCAAAGAGCTGTTTCTGGTATGCTGTAAGAAGAGAGCAGAAGAAGGTCTTCAAGTTGTTTACCTTGAAAGAGAAGTCTCTGAAGGCCTGAAGGAATCCCAATCTGCCGCTCTAGATCCAATTTGAGATACAGCACCAAATCTGAAGAACTGACCCATTGCAGGATGGTTCTGCCTATAGGCTAAGAAATTTGGATCTGAAAGGAGTCAAAGAAGTGTCTAGACACAGTGTTAGGGCCTCTTTTGCTTCTGAGAGCGAATCTACCATGACGATGAAAGGGAGGGGATTTCTTCTCTACAAGAAAATATGGCGAGTTCAAGTGTTCTGGTCCTTCACTAATCCTACATTCGGTGCACGGGATTCTGAGATCCATCATCCACCACTGATGAAGGCCATGCACCCTCTTGAAATCCGGCACCTGTACCAAAGTAACCATAATCCTCGCGGAGGGAATGCGATGCAGCGTCTTCGACTCGACCCCAACGACGGATAGAACTAATTCACCGGAGGAATGCCGCACTGCGAGGCTCGCTATTCTGCTGGCTCCAATTTCCCGCACGGTCTGTTGGTTTGTGAAATAGGCATCATAAGCCGAGCAGATATCGTCCCTGGGATTAACATAGAGGCATGAAACCCACTCGCGCAGGGCGAAGAATGCGTTGTGTGATTCGATGCGGCTGTGTTTGTCCTTGAGAGCCACGGCGAGCCCGGCCACCACCAGGCTTCTAGTGATGTGCAGCCCACACTTGACCTTATTGCTCATTATTATGTCCATGGGAGCTGAGAAGAAAGGTGGTTTGAAGAGATGAGCCCCCAAAAATATTCCCTCTTCAACCATCTGTCTCCCTGCAAGCATGGCCATAGCCACCCTCGCACACAGAGTTGTTAAGGGGGGTGAGAAAGACAAATAATTGATCTCTTCACCAAGAAATCAACTTGTCCTTAAGCTAACATTACATTTTGAATTGGATCAGAGGACTCACGGGTTCTTCTTGTCCCTTGTCTTTCGGAGGCATGATTGGATAAGGGTAAGAACACTAATGGAATTTTGATTATGTAGGTTTATAGGGTGCAAAGATGGAATTGGGTTTCAGATAACATGAAATAGAGGCACTAGCTTGAATAGAAGTTAGCAGGTGTGATGCTCGGCCGAGTGAAACAGTTGCAGTTTGAATTGAAAAACTTGTAACGAAACATTGGCAATGGCAGTGTATAAAATCAGTAACTGGTGAACGGGTGAAAGGAGGGACTTTATAATTTTCTTGCTTTCCCATTGATGGTGGCGCAGGTCTGTTGGATTAACGGTTAAGTAATTTAATTACTTAACAGATTGATTTTGGAGGGAGCGGATGTGATTGGTGGAACAACGGACATATGAGGTGGCGAAGGGTGATTGGCGGGAGCGTAACGGGTAGGGCAGTGGTATCGCATGGCAGAGAAACCATTTTTCCGAGGGGGGGAAGGTGGTTAATGTTCAGTTGGGGGGTGTGAAAACACAGAATGGAACCATCTCGTGGTGATGCCGGGTTCTAATACTGCCCATTTCATAGCCCCCCCCCCCCAAAGTAAAGCTCTGATGGTGAGGGGGGGCCGAAACATAATACTGGTCGTCGGATGTAAAAAGGTGGGGTCAAATGATGTGAGAGGTGGCAGTACTTTATCATGACGTGATGGGCGTATGATGGGGTAGGGAAAATATTTTAATGGAATATGATTGCACTGGTGGTGAGGGGAACGAATGAATGAAAATATGAGTGGAGGAGGGATTTTGGGGTAGTTAAACTTTAGGAATAGTGGAATAATGTACCAAACATTATTTGATATACCGAACCTTAGGATAAAAAATTTATCCCTTTGCTTTTCTCTTGCACATGAAAATGTATTTAAAATTCATCTTAGGATAAAACTTTCATGCTTATCCTGAAATCAACATTGTGCTTCTACCTACCCTTTCTCATTTCACTTCTTTTTCTAAGCTAACATTTTCTCTTCTTGCTTTACAGGGTGCATTTAAACTAACAGACCCAAATCATTTTTCTTTTATTAAAATCTACCTTATCCTATCACTTATCTCACCATTGATTCAGATTACACTGTTGAATCAATTTTATTTCTACCTAGCTACTGATTTACCAAGATTAAGTTGTTTGGTAAATCTTTATTCACTAACCTATTCAACAGAAATTTAAATGTGTTCAGTCATGATTAAACTGTATGATTTGAACAGAACTTTAGTTGTTGTGGCATTCAAAAACTATTTGCACATAACCTTATTTGATAATGAACTAAAAGAACTAACTTATCAGTAGTGGCATTTAGACTTGCAGCATTTTCTGTATTATTTTTTATTTTTTCTTTTGTGCGGTTCTTATCCTTTTTTCTTATTTATTTTTAACATACCCTCTTTTCATTTTTCTTTTTTCATATTTTTTGGACATCATTTGAATATTGAAATTTATGTACAATATGAAATTACAAATACAAAATACTCAATCACCTTGAGATCCTATAATTTATAGGACCCTAACAATATGCATGAACAACAGGGTTCGTTGGTAGTTCAGCCCATGCATCCTCCCCAACCGCCACCTTGATATGAAATCTACTAGTTTTTTACTCATTTTTCTTCTTTTTTGGTATATATGGCTATTTAGCCCATTGGAAATAAAGGTTCAATAGAAAGATCTTATGCATTACATTCTAGCTCTCCTATCTAACAAATCTGGTCGAAGTCAAGCAGGAAGAGTTGTTGAAAATCAATGTGTATTTTGTATTATCATGATAATATAATAGAAGCTTCTTTGCCTAACCAAAAAAAGAGATAAATTTAATATAGAAAATTTAAAGAAATTTTAAAGTGAAATTTAAATTATATTTTAAATAACAAATATTTTTATAATATTTGTTTATTATTTTAATATGTTAATTTATTAACCCACTCAAAATTGTAAAAGGGGACTTGAAAATAGGGTTTGACCATTTGTGATAGAAACTTTGATTCCTATAATTTCTTTAAGTTGAGACTTCTGGAAACTATTTTACCAGGGTTTTTTTTAATTGGAGCTTTTGAAAAAAAAATCACTTGCATCTCCTCAAATTAGGGTTTGATGGTATTGTTTTTTCATGGATTTCACATACTTTTACCATCATTTATATATGATTATATACCATCAAATATATTTTTCTTTAGTTTACCTTCGTAGGTTAAATTATGTGAAGTTTGCATGATTACTACAATGGCTTTCATAGAAAACATATATGATTCCCCTTATCTATATTATGGATTTTGGAAAACTAGTGTACTAGTCTTAGTGATAGTTGCACAAATAAAAAGCTTAGAATCATTTGCAAGGATACCATAAGTGTATTATATTAGATGTGGAAAAAATATAACTAATTTTATAATATATAATTAATATATAAAACTAAATAAGTAATTTTCTTTCTCAATTTTCCTAATTCTCATATTTGACCAAAGCAAAATTATAAGAACTAGTCATAAGAAAATATTCAATACAATGTATTACTACTCAACTTTTATTTACACACAATGCATCCACATTACATAACCCACAAAGGAGTAAGTGAGCAAGTAAAAGGAATGCATCCCACAACAAAGGAAAGGTTGGGCCTTACCTTCATAAGCAACGTTGGACATTTTAGGCCCTTAATACTTACCTTTGATATTAATTTTTGTTACCTAACTAAGTTGTGTGAACTTACCTAATCTATGGAGGGATAATCAATATGGAAAACTCAAATAAGAATATAACAAATTCTATAAGTCCTTTTAGGACATTAATTGAAAGGAAAATTCCTTTCCATTCTTCATTCCAAGGGTTAATCCAACTTTTGTACAACCTTTTAAGACCTTCCCATTTCTTTCACTAAGGAATCTAAAAGTGAATTAATTCTTTACATGTTAATATTTTTCATCTTAACTCATTGATTATACTTTTTTTTAAGTGGGTAAGGGTTTAATATTAATAATGACTAGTTTATGGGCCATAACCATTACAACATCTTTTTTATTTTTGACAATGAAAGTAATCATCTATCCACACAAAATAGATGTCAACTCTAGAGTTGCAATTCTTTCCTACACTAAAAGCATTTCTACTGATAATTCGACAAAAAGACCCAAGTATTAAAAATTATTTGCAAAGCAGCATAAAACTTCAAGGATGTTTAAAAACCAATAGACACTAACATTAGACCCAACCTTCAGTAATGTCCATGTCCATAAGTATCAAACCCCTAAGGGCGAGGTGATTTTTTTCCTTTTAGGAGTAGCACTAGATCTGATGCCCCCCCAAGTTGAGTTGAGCATCGCCAGGCATGAAATTCTCCAAAGTCAAGACCCAATCACTAAGAGAATTGACCTCCTCATGCAAACCATTTAGTAAATACTCCATACTACTAAAATGTTGGAGTAACTTGGATTCAAAGAGGAGTTGAAATGATTGTCTTTGCTTTTTTTCCATATCTTCTTGTTGACTAGCTTCCAGCAACTCTTTGGCTAAATCCAATAACTTGTCAAGCAACATACTAGCGATGACATTCTCTAGAATTAACGAAGGTTCTTCCATATCAATGAGAGTCGCTACACTCAGCTAACTAATGCACCAAAAAATTTTAACGATGCTCCAAGACCAACAATGAACAACAGTCCCATGGAATTTCAAGGAAGCCAGATTGTAACAGCCTTGGTGAAAATTCCATGTAAAAATATATAAATACCACGGATAATGGGACACATATTCCAAGATGAATGGTGGGCAGGACATCCTATGTGTGTTCATTTGGTTGCTTATGGCTAAGGAAATTGGCAAAGGCAATGGCTAAGGCATTAGAGAGGCAAAAAGGTATTTTGGCACATTTATTTATGATAATAATGAAAATTAAGAGAAAATGAAGGTGAAAGGTCACATGTTGCATGTGAGCAGGTGTTACACAGAATTTTGTCACTGTGCCTGTACTCCCTGGCCACGATCCTGGAGGACCTCTACAGTGAACCCAACATGCTTTCCAATTGTGAAGAAACTCCCAGTATGTCCCTCTTCATGAGCAGAATAAATCCCCTTGTCATCATTTCCCAAGAATCTTCCATTTTCCCCAGTTTACAAGAATGTCGCTACTCACCAGTTTCCTCCTTGCGCCAATTTACAGATATTAAAACTAGCACTAGCACTATATGGAGCGACTGAGCCTTTTTCCAGTCGCATCGATCCTCTTTTGGAAAGATTTTTAAATATGGAGTCGAAGCTTCCAAGTCTAGAAGCTTTGTAACGAAAGTCTGGTAGATGGTTGGGCTGGATGGAGTCGAAGAAGTTAGTTTGGGATCCCTTCCCCTATTAGGATGGAACATACTCAAGAGATAAGACCTTCTCCCATCCATCCAAGCTATATAAACCTATCTTTTCTGAAGCTATAACTATTTTTGGAGTGAGTTTGAATGATCAACAAGACATCTATAGCTTGTAGCTTTCTAGTATATGTTTGAGGGAGAATAGTGTGTTTTGGTTTGGTTCAAGACTAAAGAGAAGAGGCCTTGAAACTTCCATTGTTGGGGCCATCCATGAGATGCTAGCAGCAGTGTGGGAACTCGGATACGTCGGAGGAGACTAGCAACATCAAGGCATTGGTTGCAATCTCTTTTTGATTTATATGAATACAACTATTGATTGATTTCCTACATGAAGTGTTATCTTACATCTTTATGACTTAATGTTACTTGACCTGTTAAGTAGGTTGAATACAATATTTTATGCTATCACATTTGTTGTTGTTGTTTGTTTGCTTGTTTCAGGTATTCGAAGGAAAGCTAGAGTAAGGAGCAAGATCATCACCAAGTGGAACAACGTTCTAAGAGGTAGGCCCTCTTATTTGATTATAGATTAAGGAGATTTTCCATAGACTGTTTGTTTGTGGCTAGACCTGCTCTCTCAGGCTAGAGGAATTGTTTGTGTCTGCACTGAGAATTTACCTGCACCATAAATTGGTGACTCCACTGGGGAGCCAATCCTTCTGTTTGATTGACTGTCATTTTATGGTTTTGTGTGAACTTTTCTAGTATCACCATTTCCCTTTAGTGTTCTCTGCTTTGCCTGATTTACTACTCTGAACCTGAAATTTACAGTGGCATAGTTTTAGCCTTTGAAAATTTTTATTTTTTTCCTTGAGTCCTCAGTCAACGCGTTTATTTTTCTAACAGTCGCATCAATCAGTGCAAGTTTCTCAAAAAAAGTCACACCGAACCCCTTCTGGAACTTGTTGTCAGTTCAGCAGTCGTGTCGATTCCTGTAGGTGAAGGTCAGGGTTTCCCCTAGATCATAGCCAATGTGTCTTGCCCTTCTGATTTCTGTCTCTTACCTTGTTTTGACTATTTTTTCCCTGGCTAGAAATTTGTTTTAGCTTGGTTTATATGCTTGTTTGGTTTGCATTTTCTTCACTTGGTTTCTTGAGTTCTTGGATGGTTTGTAACCCTGTGGCATCTAGGTCATCATCCATTCACCTATTTGCGTGCTCATCAAGTCAAGTCAATAGTCAAGTTGTTCCTTGCATTTCATTTGTTAGTCTTTTTGTTGCTTTGATTTCCATTTAACAAGTTTGAAAAGTTTTGTTTGTTGTTTGAGCGTCTCTTTTTGGGCATAGTTCACATTGCTCATCTTGTTTTTGGTTGAGTCTTTGCATCATTAGTTTGAAAGGAATTCTCTTTTGTGCTTTGCATTTGCTTGCCATTGATTGTATTGGAAATGTTTCATTGAAGTGTGAAGTGTTTGTGAAGCATTCATTTTCTCATTTCATTGAAAATTACATAATTCTAGTTTGTTGAATCAATATGTTGCATTAGTTAGAATCATTGAAGACTAGAGTTGCATCGTCATTTGCATTGGAAAAAAAATGAATTCTCTTTACTAGTGAAAGGACTACTTGAAATGCATTTGATAGGAAAGATAGGAATTGGAAAGAGTTTTTCATCATTTTTTTTACAAAAAAAGTGAAATAGTGAAAGGGTCATTATGCTTTCAATTGCTTGTTTGTTGTATTGGGTGTGTTTTCTACTCTCACTAGTGTAAACAATTCATCGAATTGAAAGGGTCTTGTCTCATTTAGCTACATATAGGTGTTTTTCGAGTCATATCGATAAGGCCTAAAAACTGAGACATAATTTCAAGATAAACTTTAAAATGTGTTCAATTAACCTAAGGCACATTTGAAACCTAATGAGACACCATCATCATGGCTGAACCAACTGGTTCGCCTAGTTCTTCTTCCCCTCCTCTGTCTGAAACATTGTCTAAGGAACCTTTTCCTGAATTTCCGCAGTCACTTGAGGACCAAGGTGTTGAGCTTGGAATTCTTATGAGTATTCAACCTTTGTCATCTTGTCCTCCCCCTCCTTCAGATACTGGGTCACTTTATGACATTGTCCTGGAATCTCCAAATAATCCTATCCAGACTCTCGAGAGTCTGCCAACTTCTGAAGGTCCACTTGGACTGGTTGTTTATCCTCTGAATCCTTTGTTCGATCTTGTTGTGATATCACCGCAACGTCCATATAGTCCGTACGATCAGCCAAGTATTCCTTTGGAATTATCCCCTCGAACATCATCGATAGTCTTTCATCTCCTGTTTTCATCCATGGAATCAAAAGGCGAGATCCCAGTCTCCTCTCTAGGCCACTCGGAGGTTTCCACTCCATGCACAGTTGAGGAGCAGGAATATCCTTTCCCTCCTGAAGGTTTCCCTTACATGAGAAGCATTCTGACCAGTGTTCATCCTGAGTTACTGCGTAATTGCATGACATTAGCTCAGTTGGTTTCCGGCACACCTACTACCTCATCACTATATCACAACCCTATTTGGGCATCTGGCGTTATGCCTACCTCAGGTCGTTCATTCAGAACCTAACCTCCCAACTGATGGTGCATTCTGCAGCTACTTCAGTCCTAGTGCAACCTACCATTCTGAATCCTCTTGTTTCATCAGTCCAAGTAACCTGTTTGGTTCAACTGACGATATCAAATCATGTCTCTGTCAATTCTTCAGTCCCTCCAGTAAATGGATAAGCGATGCCACTGCCTAGGGGGCAAGGTCTGTATGTTTCTATGATGTCTGGTACAACCAATGTGAGTGGCTCAAAATTTCACATGGTTGGAACGAACCATCCCTCTTCGAGTTCCATTCTAAACCCTGTTGTTCTTACTAGATCGAGTAATGTCCAATAGCAACAGTTGAATCATGTCGGTCTATCTGGGTCAAGTAACATCTAGTACTAGCAGCCTAACATGGCTCAAGTTCAGTGCGAACCTCCTTATGTTCCATATGGTTCACAAGCGATGGTTAATCTACCCTACATCCCTCAGCTTCAACCTTATGTCTAGCCTGGTCTGTCCGCCATGCCTGGTGGGTATGGCCAGATACAGTTCAAGAAATTTCAAGGTGTCATTCTGGGAACTATTCAAGTACCTTTACAACAGTAAGAACAACTTCTATAGCAGCAAGGGTAACCTTTATTGCAGCAAGAGCCATCCATGCAGTAGCAAGGCCATCAGATGTTATAAAAAGGACAACTGCAACAACCGCAGGGACAACCCTCGCAACCATTGCAGCAAACCATGCAGCTGTAGGTGTAGTATGCACCATAATCCTCCCAACCTATGCCTTTGCTAGCTCAACCTCTGAAGCCACAGGGAAATACTTTCCAGCTGCATGGTTATCCCTTGCAGCAACAAGGTCAACCCGGGCAGCAGCAACCCTTATACTCATATCAACAAGGTCAACCCTTGTAAGGGCAAGGCCAGGGTCAAGTCCTGTAGTAGCAGGCACAAAATCCTTTTGTCCAAGGACGGCAAGTCCAAAACCCTTATGTCCAAGGGTAGCAATTGCAAAAACCTTATGTCCAAGGGTAGCAGATCCAAAACCCTTTTGTCCAGGGGCAGCAGATTCAAAGCCTTATGCTCAAGGACATCAGGTGAAAAATCCATATGTCCAAGGCTAGTAGGCTCAACAACCTTTTAACCCATATGTTGCTTATCAATAGCCTATGGCTGGACAGTTTCAAGGCTTTCAAGGTCAGAATCCTCCCTATGGGCAAGGTAACTTATAGTGGGGGAAAATCAAATGCCATATGGAAAAAATCCTTACCAGTAAGGATGGGACCTGCCAGTTGGGTCCCCTTATTGACCTCAAATGCCTTTCAGTACCCAATTGTCGTTCTTGGCTACACTGGAATTGCCAGATGTGTCTAGACTCACGAATGACCCAATTCTTCATTTTCCATACTGACCTCCAATTCCATCCAAGATTCTGAGCGATTGTCCAAAGTTTGAAGAAAAAGAGAAAGAGGATCCATAAGACCACGTAATGACATATCACCTCTGGTGCTCCTCGAATTCCTACATTGATGATTCCATTCGTCTTCGGCTTGCCAATGAACTCTTACAGGTGTTGTAGCCAAATGGTGTATTGAGCTACCTTGAAATACCTATCATGACTTTAACACTCTTGCCATGGCCTTTCTCACACATTTACAGCTGTCGGTTCACTACGAAACTGGCACCCATCTACTAACTTCGCTCAAGCAAGACACTATGACCCACATCTCCGATCACATCCATGAATGGAGACGTAAGTGTCATCTGATTAAGTTTGAGATTACTAATCAGTTGTTGACATAGTATTTCACCAAATCATTTGTCAAAAAAATTGTTGAGGACATTGATATGGGTGGATGTGTCAGTGAGGAACAAGCCATTGCGCGTGCCTAATATCTATACACCGTCTATTCACAATCCGGCACGTTATATGATGTGTCACCTAATGCGCCCAGACCATCATCTGATCTGACAACATCTAAGTCTCTGACTACACGTCCTATTGATGGAGTAATTGGTTCATTGACTTAGACCCCTGCAAAATATTCTTCCAAAGATAAGTCAGTCTCCAACACTGCTCCCAATGATTCCTCTCACAATTCATCCAACCCTAGTAAAACCTCAGAGGTTCATGCTGTCCAGTCTACTGCAATGGGTAAATAATCTAAAGATAAGAAGAAAGGCAAAGGCAAGGGTGAAGTCGATGCCCCAAAACAAGGTCCTCCTAAGTCATCTACTGGTGATGCTTCCCAACGGAAGCCCAAATATCCATGCCTCATCTGTGAGGAGGATCACTATACTAAGGATTGTCCTAGATAATCTAAAGTTAGTCATTTTCTCAATGAGACCCCAGTTATCCTGAAAGAGCCCTTTCCGTCCCAACAGACCCAAATGGTAGACCAGCCTCAGTCATCCGCTTCCACAGGTTCACAAGTGTTCATGATGAGTACATTTATTAACGTGGCTACAAAGTCAAAAGATTATCAAACTCTTACCTCGACAGCAGGGAAAGAGAAAGAAGGTACCCCTTCTTCTTTTGCCCCATCCAGTTCTGGTCCTCTCCATATAGAGCGACCTAATCCTGATTCCACCATTCGACCACCTTCTCAAGGTGTGCTACAAAATTCCTTATACAATCCTAACGCTCGAGCTGCTCAACATTATAACATTGTTGAATATTTGGCTCAAGCACCATCAACTATGTTTGCTCTCGAGGTCCTTCAAAGTTGTCCTTCTTAGCGGAAATTGTTACTATCAACTATTGGGGGTATTGATCTAGCTGACTCTAATCTCATTTGCTTTGACCTGGAAAACCACGTTTTGTGTTTACCTCATCATATTACCTTTCTCATTTAGGTGATCATAAATGAGAAAACCATTCGTAAGACCGTCATTGATGAAGGTGCTTCTACATGCATCATGTCTGTCACTTGTTGGAAGGAAATTGGTTCTCCTACTCTGAACTAGTCCCCTAACACTTTGGAAGATTTTGACGGACTCGATTCGTGACCATTCGGTGTCCTTCCCAACCTTGCAATTACTTTGGAGGGAAAGACAATACACGTCGAAGTAGAGATCATTGACACTAATATTAACTACAATCTTCTACTCGGATAGAGCTGGACCCATGCCATGCATATTGTAGCCTCCTCTTTTCTGTGTGATTTGTTTTCCCCATCAAGGGAATATAGTCACAGTCGGCCAACTGTCCTTATTTGCCTCTTCCTCCTCAGATGGCAATGTTATGTATGTCAAGCAGACCGGTGCTCCTTATGAGAGTGTGGGGGTAGGACTCTTTAAAGATCTTGCCTTGATGGGCATTTTTCCGCTCCCACCTCCTCATGTTTCCTCTATCAACATGATTTCGATTAAGTCTGATCCTTGGGTCATTCCTTCACTGGATCTTGTTGATACATGGGGCAAGGTTATGCTGTTAAGTCCCGCTGAAATTAATTACTTGGAAATTGTTTTGGTTTCACCTTCGGTATCCTCTGATCATCTTGTTCTGAACTTCTCTCAATGTGTATTCTCAATCCACGTGGCTTGGTTCTTCAGAATCTCCCAATCCCTTAGCTGAAACTTTTCTTTCTGACGAGATTATCATGGAAGTAATGTCTCTAGAGGCAGTACCTTGGAATGACACTCATCATCGTTCCTCATTCTTTCCTGGACCGACGGTCATGTCTATGTGTCTTGAGAAGTTCTCTTCTTCATTGCCTATTGACATGTTGGTTTCTCCTGACATTGTCAAGATCTTTCAACTGAGGGCACCTTTATCTCTTCATAGAGTCAAGTTTTCTCTCCCTCCCTGTGTTTTTACCAATTTCCCATTATTGCAATGGGGCTGTCATCTTATGACACGTAACCCTCCCTTTCCTAGGGGGCATGGAGGCATAGCCTTATATGAGATCTACTCTATTATTTGGTTGAGTCGATGCTTACTCGTTGTTATCACCCAAAAATTCTCAAAACATCATTGTGTCAACTCTGATTTTGGTCATGATTTCAAGGAGGTATAAAAGTCATTTTAGTCTTGATAAAAGGGTAAGTGATAGGGTTTGAAGTCTTAAAATTTCATCTTTCATTTCCAAATAAAGTCCTTTAGGTTCACTTCATGGTCAAATAGGTCACATTTTCCATTTAGAAGTCATTCCATTCCCTCATTTTGTCACCTTTCTCTCCACATTCGAATATCATTCCTTAAACAAGTTACCCAAGCTCCTCTCTGTCATTTAATTTTCAACCTTTGCATGTATCAGTCAATTGTCACCTTTGAAAGGTTAACTTTGTGGCAAATAGTTTGTTGTCCAAATAGTTCTTTACAACTGTCATATTTTTAAGAGGGCAGTTTGGGTTATAAAAGGAAAATTTCCATGAATATGAAAGCATAAAAAGGAGGCTCTGTGTTTGGATAGGAGCCTATATAGATTTAACTAATCATGGATGACCTCAGCTTCACACAAGTTTTCATCCAGACAGGTTACATGTATTTCTACCAGGAGTTGCAAGGGGACTTGTGTGTTTCTTGGATTGTTTTGAGCTGTTGGTTTCAAAAGGAATTTTCAGGAAAATGAAGATGAGTTTCAAAAATATGAAGGAGGTTTTTTCTAAGAACATAACAAGGAAAAAAAACCACTTTCAAATTTCTCCCAAGTGTTACCAATTTGGAGATTCGAAGTTTCTCTTAAGACCTATTTTCATAATTCTTAATTTTTCCTATTTTATACATGATTTTATAATACATATTCCAGACAAATGAAGCTGGTTTTAAAACAAATGAGATAGGTTTTTATTATAAAAATTCTTATCTACAAAAACCTACTCCATTTTTGTAACATATATCAGGTATCAATAGATAGGAGCTCAAGGGTTCAGCCTTCTTTTCAGGAAAAACAGAGTTATTTTTATTGGTTGATGAAGTGGCTAAAGGTGAAAAGAAGAACATTTTTTGAACAGGAATATCGTATAAAGTTAAGTTGTTTTGGTTTTTGGTGATCATATCAGTCCTTATGAAATTTTGAGAATCCCCAAACTCCAAATTTTGAAAACTGTGTTGAAAAAAGAGCATACGCAACAGTTTCATAGTGCGCTACGAAAATGTTGAAGGTGAACTTTTAGCACTTTATATATGTATTTTGGAGGTAAGTTCTGATAAGTCTCAAGTTTTGATGTTGTTTGTAGACATATGAAGATCATAGATAATGTTTCAAATTGTAGAGATATAGAAAGAATGGTTCAAATAAGTATTTTACAGTGATATAAAAGTTGCGCTACGAAAACAGGCTATTTTTGTAGCGCAGTCATGTTTCATCACCTTCTCCATTTGTTCGAGGTTCTCTTTTTGCACAGGTGGAAACTGAAGTTTTATTGGATTTCTAACACATGTCAAATATATGAAACAATCATCAATGCCAGCAAAATTGCTCGAAGATAAGCATAAAGGATTAAGGGCTAAAAAGGAGGAACTTTGTCTCCTTGTTTTTAGGACAGTTAGGTCATGAATCAGCAAGGTTTGTAACAATGTTGGAGGCATCATAAAGGTCAAATACATGGATTAGCAGCTGTCAAAAAATGTATTTAAGTGATCGATAAGGTTGTTGAAACATGTTTTAAGAGTTTCACTCCTATTTGTATTAGGACTCCTAAAAGAGAGTTAGATGTCAGTTTGTAATTAAGAAGTTTGTTTTATGAGTAGATAGATGTCAATTTTAGAAATTAGAATTCTCCTAAGGATGGATCATAGAATCCAAGGTTGTAAAAACTATATATGAAGCATGAGATCGAATTCCTCAGGGTTGGAAAAGGTTATAGAAAAGGACTACTTTGTAAATGTTGTGAGGGGACTGATATATACAAAAGCAGTTTAACTTTTCTAAATTTGAGATTCTTAGTGTACTTCAATGAGCTTTATCTTTTATCTTTGATATGTTTTACTTCCATAGTCTTAACACTTATTACTCAAAATTCATGGAGGAACATGCTCTGACTTCCTTTAAGTGTTAAACTATGGTGAATTGAGTTCTTGGGTCCTATCTTTGGATGTTTTTCTTCAATGTTTTAATACTTATTACTCATAATTCATGGTTATTCATGCTTTGACTTCCTTTAAGTATTAAACTTTGATTAATCACTTTTAATAATTTCCTTTTGAATACCTTGATGTATCATTACTCAGAATTCATGCCCACATGCTCTGACTTCTATGAACTTCAAGTTATTGAGACTTTCTTGAATGTGTTACTCTTTCATTGAAGTATATACAAGCCTCACTATTATAAGAAGAGCTATTTGTTATATTTATCTCTGTCGCTGATTCCATAGCCCAATGGTAGCAAGTTTCCATATTTCAACCTATAAACATATAAAATCACAAACCATAGAGTTAGCCATCTATCTAAATCTTTAATCAATATCATTAACCCTTGAGAGAGCCCTCTAAGGCTAAGGAGGCTAAGCCTCAGCCAAAAGATTGGTTTGAAATAGTTACACTAAGATTGACTTGATGAGCAGCCTATCAGGGTCTTATTTTGGTGATAACATTTTGGTGCATATGCTGGGAGCCTAAAGATTACTCATTCCTGAAATCAAGAAGTTGAACTTCTGAAGGTAGCAGGAGCTCAGGAAGTTGTTCGAGGCTGCATCTACCTTGGAGACTCCACAAATCAAACAACAAATTGGAAGGTGACTCCACTGCTAGAAGATCAATAGCTTGATGAAGTTTCAAGATGAGTGCCATTGCAAGAATGAATGCTAGGTATGCCCCTATGAATTGGTCTCATATCCCTAGTTTTCCAAATCCTATGCCAAAGGTTGAATGGTTAGATGATTTTCCAATATTCAAAGATGAAAAGAAAGACAATGTTGCTCTTCATTTGGTTAGGTTCCATATGAATTTACATAGTCTTAAGGTTCAGTTCCCTAAATATTGTCTCATGAAGATGTTTATGACCACTTTAGAAGGAAAATCATGGTCTTGGTATAAAGGTTTGGAAAATGGTTCATTATATTCTCTTGCTAATTTCCATGATGCAATTTATGAGATGTATAAAGAGTGTCATCCCTCCTTATTGCTAGTCAAAGATTGTTGTAAACATTCTGTGAGTTTTATTCAATATTTGGAGGATTGTTATGATGATGATGAATTCATGTACGAAGAAATTTTAGAGGCTTTTCATAACAATACATTTAAACACCAAGAAGAAAGGATAACATCCCATAAAATGCAACATGAAAATCAGCAGGGGTTTACTTATGAAAACCATGTTACATTCTCTGAGATTATGTAAAGATGCATCAAACTTGCCAATCTTTTGAAAATAAAGAGTATGAAAATCATTGCAAACACCAAGAAGAAATACTAGAAGATAGCTTTTATAACCTTCAGGCAGAGAAAAAGGTTGATTTTTTATGTCATGCTTTGCAGCAAATTACATCAAAGAATGATTATAATAATGAGGAAAATTACATTGTTTGTGGGAATCATTCAGAAAACCAGTTGGATAGCATATCAAAGGAATCTTGTGTGGCTGAGAATCATTTGTCTGAAGATATAATGTTATGATGATCATCAAACTAACCATGTCCTCTTTGAACCTATAACTGAATACATGGCAAAGCTTTGCACACCAGTATTTCATTTTCATTTGCATTATGAAGATCAGATACATTATGTTAGCACCTAAATCTGCCTTAGGATGAAGGAAAGAAAAATTCAGGGTAACCACAAACCACGCTCACTCTGGTAGCTAGCCCTACCAGAACAGGAGAGGGCTCTCACCGAGTCACGCTCAGCGAATAACTAAACGAAATGGTCTGAGATGACTTACAGTGAAATATTGATCTTAGGATAGTAAGTAAATATGGATACAAGAAGCAATTTTTTATGAATGACTGAGTTTCTGGGATGGTATGGGACCAACGGACAGCAATGAGCAGAGAATTTAATACAAAGGCACAAATTACTTCGTGAGGCAAGACAGGCGGAAAGTCTAGCAATTTAGTTTGAAATAACACGGAATGGAGAGATTGCTTAGGAGGATGAAAAGGGCATAAGTACATTAATACTTTTCAACAGAAGAAAAACACACAACATGAAACTTTCCCACAGGTAGAGCAATAAAAATGAATTCTACCTTATCTTACTCAGAAAATTTCACTGGAAATGAATATGAATGAACTATGAAACATAACGAAATACATATGAAACATAAGTAAAAACACATTTGCTATACTCACAACCACATGAATCTCATGAAACAGAGCCGCTGCCTTTCATTAATCCTCTGTCAAAATATACAATGAAGAAATAGAGTTTCTTTCACACAGTCTCCCGGAAATTACAAGCCAACCAACCCTTTTCAAATGGTTTGCATACAATAAATAGACTATGCCATGAGGAAATAGAATGACCAAGAGTTGGGGAGTTTCTAAAATCATTACAAAATGGAGATGGAAAGCCAACCATTAGCTACAGGTGCAGCGTTACAAAAATGACAAATGGCTTGGGTGACCGTTTGCCTTCCTTTGCCACTTGGATAGAATCCAAACTCTTTAAAATTTGCCTTAGTTGCTTAAAAAAGTGAAATGTCAATGAGTGAGCCCACTTGGAGAAGGCCGTGAATCGAAATGTCGCAAACCGGAAGTGATTTGGCCTTTTTCTCTATATGCACCGCGTCCAATTCTATATGTGAAATTCCAATTTGGAGGTTGTTTTGAGGTACCTTCAGGAGTCCAAATTGTTCCCAAGTGTGCTTTTTGGAAATCCTAGCCTGTCTACTTTCCAACCGAAGTGGAATTTCTGAATTTGGTGCTCATTTGCCCCTCCAAATCTGCATTCTCCCAAGACTGCTTCCTGTGTGTCAAAATAGGGGCAGAGAGGTCATTGTTTGAGTGTTTTTGACCTCCTGGAGACTCAAATCATGCCCAAATTTCTTATCCATGCACCAATA
Organism: Pinus taeda; assembly: GCA_000404065.3. Lineage (NCBI taxonomy): Eukaryota > Viridiplantae > Streptophyta > Pinopsida > Pinales > Pinaceae > Pinus > Pinus taeda. Next base: position 7,576 of record APFE030341367.1, on the reverse strand, counting down.
GTCGTGATTTTGCATGCTGAATCCAAAAATGCAAGCCATTTGCAAATTGGAGCTCCCAATCCTAAGCGTCGCGCCAATGGCGCGGCGCACAGGGAGAAAAAACCTGTGTTGTGACCAAAAATTTTCCATGTGACCAAAATTGCCCCAAATTTCTTGAAATTTGGGCTGGAGGTTCTCCAAGAGGTACTATGTTGGGCCACAGAGGCTTCAGCAAAGATTCGAAGCCGATATTACTCTTTTTGCCTCTTTTTCCTCCTTGTCGCTTTGCTCAATTTTGCCTTCAAGCTCCTTATTTGAACCTTTGAACTCATGTTCCATGCCCTGTAATGATAATCCATCTGCCTCAGTATGGTTTTGTCCCTGTTGGCCTTCTCCAGCAGTCTCTCAAGGTGGATGTTGATGCGCTCGAGCCAAGACTCACGGTCATTGTTAATCTCTTGCTCCAAGGGAGTGAGCTAGATCCTCATATGCTAGGCAGCTTGGCGATTTTCACGGATGCTTTCCAGCTCCATGATCTCATGCTGGTCCTCAAGTTGTTTGTTCCTCTGCTCCAAATACCTGATAATCCATTTGGCCCTCTCCAAATGGAGTGACAAGTCTTGGATCTCTGTTTTCTGCTCCTAGATGGTCCTCCTAAGTTTGGCACTCTCTACATCTGCATCATCATCATGAATGAGGATGAAATCGGCCTCCTATTCACCTGATGGCCCCTCGTCATGCATGGGCCTCTTGCCCTTGTCCTGTACCTATGTTGTCGATGTAGGAAGCGAGGCCCCTTCCACCTCGGGTGGAGATAACACTCGCTTTGCTGCCGCAAACAAATGTCTACTGCCTCTCTGATAGGTGATGAATACTGGCATAGTGGTGGTCTCATGGCACTCATACTGATGAGACGGGCCACCTATCTCATGTTCCACCTCTGATAATACCTGTGAAGTGCTGAAGAGGTCACGGGAGATGAAGTCCTCCCAAGCAATGCCCTGCAATACCAACTGATGATCCACCAAAATCCGGATAAGAGCAAAGTGATAAACACTGTTAAGTTGATGCTGAGGGGTCTTATGCTGCATGAAGGTGTTCATCCTCTCTATGTTCCTGCAAATGAAAAATGGGAGGTTCATCATCCGCACCCTGGTAAAGCGCATGAGTAACCTGATGTGATAGGCATATAGACGAGAGAACCTCCCCTCATAGCTGAAGTACTTCATGATCAATTTCATGAGCGGAGCATATTCATCTTTCAAATATCTAAACGGAAAGACTCTTGTGAGCTGCCTCAAGAAACTGGCCTTAATGTAAGGCTCATAATGTTACCTATCCACCTTCTTTTTCTTGTGCCATTGTTCTCCAACATTCGGTACGCCGGTTGCTAATGAGATAGTTTCGGGTGTCAATGTGAAGGTGACCCCGACCAAGATAGAGTGACCTCCATGTAGGTGAAGCATAAAAAGATGGGCCAACTCATGATGAGCTCTAGAATTAGCCACCCTTTGACAAAATTCAAAACATGATAGATGCTGGAAGCATGACATAGCAAGAGGGCAGGCCTGCAATTCAGTGAGGGTGGTTGGCTCATCCCTAACATGTTGCCACTCTTGTGATGTCTCCTGGGAGCCTGTTATTTTTAGGATGAATCACTTTGTGTCTCCATCTCATACTCTGATGAATGCTCAGATGCCATGACTATTGTGTGTGTACTGTACTTGGGCTGCCCTTTGATGCTGGTATGAAACTAGGTGTTATTGTGATATCTACCACCAAGGGGGACCATTAAAAAAGGGAGTGTTAGGAGGGGAATAATATGATGGGAATAGGGGTTATGGGGAGAATTTTTGTTTAGGGATATGTAGGGGGGTTTGGGGATTTGATAAGGTAGGGTTTTGGGGTGTTATGTTGACAAATAAGAGGAGGGGATAGGGAATGGGGTTTGGTAATATTTTAGGGTACGGGTAATAGGGAAAAATGAGATAGGGGGGATATGGAAAAATGGTAAGAAGGGGAAAAATGAGGGGTGAAAACGGAGCCTTAGCACTAACACCACAATTTTGCAACCCTAGCAACAATGGCTTTGATGTTTTTTTTAGTGATAGGTTTTATGAGTTTTCGTTGCAACTATAAATAGCCATGAACCACCATAACCTTCACAAAAATTTGATGAGCAAGCACGATGTAGACCCTACCTGTCAATTGGAGAGGTTTCAAGGTGATTGATTGCAAGTTTGGCACGATTTCGGGCCTTCACAGGTGTGTGTCGCGCAACAAACCCAGTGCGTCGCACTTTGTGTGTTTGTCGCGCCCATATAAACTTTGCATTGTGGGGTGGCGCTGTGTGCGGTGCACTCTTTATATGCGTTGTGCTCCTGAAAATGACTCCCACTCACTCCAAACGCGTGCTTTGCACTCTCAAACACTTTGCTATGTTTCTCAATAACCTTGATTTGCACAATGACCTTGATTTTTGTGGAAACTTGTATATAAAGACTTTGAAGTCATGGGTTTAATTTTTTCTTCTTCAAAAACCCACTTTGCTAATGTTTCATTTTGGCTCTTTTCACTGACTTAAAGCAACACTGAATTTCACTTTTCCCTTTGAAATTTTAGCTCAAATGATGAAATTTTTGGAACTCTTTGCAGAGCTTGCATGATTGGGCATTTGGCCATGGAAACCATGACTGCACCTGAAGAAATCAACTGGCGACTTTTTTGAAAATTTTATCACAAATGACACACTGTTTGACTTTTCTTCAAAACAGAGTTTTGAAGAACAATCGAAGTTTGTCCACATGACGATGAAACTCTTTGAATCATAACTTTGTAAGGGCCTCCCTCAGGCCTGCATGGCTTTATTGGACATATTTGAAGACCAAATTGTAATCCCTAGACCTAATGATCGAAAATGACCTTTGTCCATTAAAGGAACAGACCTTGACTGTCATGGACTTTAGTGATCATTGACAAAAGACCTAAGCCAGCAAGAGCTAGACATGAGAGGAATGAACTGACAAGACCCTTCCGTCAGATTATGGCATGCCTCTAGCGGAATGCAGATGAGTGAATGGAGTGAGACACTTAAAAATGAGATGCAGAAAGAGTTTTGATCTCTAACGGAGGACTGACAAGACCGACTCTAATAGGTTGTAGCCAACTTTTGGATCCCAGGCAACATCAAGACCAGTGGCAAGCTTAGAAGGACCATACTGTGTGGAATTAGACAATGAGCCCCTTAGATTTGCATAAGTTGGAAGCCATCCTTAGAGAACGAAAAAATCGCAAGATAATGACCACCTCCACTAGGGCCATCAGGCTTTGGGAATGTTCTCTATCCAGGAGGCATACTAACTTCTTGCCAACCATGAAGAGATTCCCAAGTAAATTTATTGGAAGAAAGTTTGGGGCAGGAAAATGTGGCCAAAGGTAGCTAACTTCCTTTAGCTAGTGGGGCTTAAAATGCTCCTAACCTAGGATCTTATTCACCACAAAGGTGTCGTTGGTCCCTCTTGGTGCACCATGCGTCAAGAATAGGAGGAAACCTTGGAAAACCTGCTAAAAATGTGCCTCCAGATGGAAGATCTTTGGAGTAAAATTGAAACAACTTTCGGGTATTTAGACCAAAATCGCAATAGCCTATGGGAAAATTTTAAAATGTGGCGATCAAATCTTTTTGATAATACCGTAGTCAATAGGGCCTAGAGGTTGGTCACGGGCCTACTCATATGGAATGTTTGGAAGTCAAGGAATAGGACTATATTCAAAGACGGTAGAGCCCTTGGTGATGAGTGTTGATAATTCTAGGGGTAGCAAGATAGGTGATTTATCTTGCTTTGATAATTTCTTGTGATGTATTTTTACTTAACTTTATTAGCTTCTTCTTTTACTTAATTATAATTAGTGTTTTCATCATAAAAAAACTACCAAACAATGAAGAATAATGAGACAAGAGGACACAAGATATAGGTAATCAGTGAGTACCAAAACCTCTCCAACTGAGAGGAAAAACCGCAAGAATTATTCTCTTCTTATAGATCTTCAATTGATGAATTCCAAGGCCTATGACCCTTGACCAAGACCCTCAAATACCAATTCACATATTACTTTGAACAAAATTTATGCAAATTTGACTTTCAGCAGCTTCTTCTACAACTTCAACCTTCCTAACAACTTCTTCTACAACTTCAACCTTCCCAATAACCTCTTTTGCAACTTTGATGTGTCCAACAACATCTTCTACAACTTTGACTTGCCAACAAATTCTTCTGCAATTTTTGACTTGTCTAACAAATTCTTCTGCAGAAACCCTAGCCCTTGCACATGTGAGAAACAATGGTGTATTCCTTCTCCTTTCTTCTTTGCTTGGATAGATTTATCTCTCCTAGAGAATTTTATTCCCATAATATCTCTTCTTGATGACCTATATTCACTTTTGCAACTTGACTTTACTATAGCAATATGTGCCTTCGCATGTGTGGAGAGAAGTAACCCAAACACAAATAAAAAACAACACGGATTTTCCTCCTTCCTTAATCTTCTTATTCTTTTCACTTCGCCTTGTCCTTGTGATCGAACTTTTATGAGTGAAGTCTTTTTCCAAGTGAGGTTGAAGTCTTCTTTATATAGGCTTATCATAGGGTCGAATTTCTTCTTTTAGGCTGACTTGTCTCTTCATGTAGGTTGACTTGATCTTTGTGCCATGAAGAGGTCTTGGAGGGTATTTTGACTCTATTTTTGCTCAATAAATTTTCCTTTACAATATGTAACATTCCCAAGTGGGTCTTCAATACATGGCAATGACTCCATTGACTTTATGACAAACCTAGAAGCACTCAATGGATGCTTGACCTATAAAATAAATCTCTTTGAGCATGAAACCCATGCCTGAAGAACAACAATAATAATAGAAAAATTCTCATTACATCAAATACATAAAATCATGATTACATCTATCATTATGAATATCGAACATAGTTACATATTTCAACACTCCCTCTTAACTAGGGAGGTATTCATAATCTATACAAGGTACTTGGACATTCTCAATCTAAATCATTGTCATAAGAAGAGTTAGATTGGTAATCCATCTATTTAGCATCATATCATCGAGCATTATGACATAGCAATGCCTTGACTAATATCTCTATCTGTCCACAAGATCAGAGCATAATTTTGGCGAGACCAATGATTTATAGACACCATCATCATTGTCTCTCAACGAACATACCCCACCTGGGTGTTCATAGGATATATCCTTCTAGGACTATTATTATCTTGGATTCCCAATCCTCAAACAATATTGGTCCTCTACAACTACTCTTATCTTAGATGCCCTACCACATCCTCAAAGAGTATCGAATGCCAGATGCTTACCCAATCCTCCACTGTTTCTTCCCTAGTGAAGACAAGAATGATGTGCCTACCTCTACCTCTCAACTAGGGAGGATATACCCATTCCTATGAAGGAATATACCCATTCCAATAAAATAAATGTAATTGAGCTCCCTCTTAACCAGGGACTTGTCCAAGCTCCTACTTAGCTAGGGACTTGCTTTCAAAGTTTCTTCTTTACTATAAACTTGCTTCCAGACTCCCTCTTAACTAGGGACCTATTTCCAATGGAAGTTATCCCTTATTTGGTGGAGATGATGGGACCTTCAGCTAATTTTAGAGATCCTCATTCAATGTCATGAATTTCATATTCTTCGTCTTGTAGGGCATCGGCCAACCATCACTATCCTTCATGAACTATGTCAGTCATGTCATCCTTCCTTTCATCGAAAAGTGATTTGTTAGTCCATATATGGCCTTCCTTCATACGACTACCTTTTCCACCTCATCTATCCTTTAGGATATTCCATCCTTCCACGTGAGTACTTATTTGTAGATGGCATCCACAATTCTCTTTCAGTAGTCCTATATTAGCCCATCCAGATATTGTTTAAAAATGAAAATGAACATAAAATCAAAGTTTCCTTTTGTGATGGCACTTCATCATGAAATTTGCTTGTTGCAATATCAACATCCTTCATACATATTCACACATATCTGGGATATTCAATGCCAAGGGTCTCCTTTATTTACAGACCTTATTAGGGTATTCATGCCTTCTTTATGTCATGGCCAATTCTTCTAGTCATTGGATGTTGATTTCCTTTTCTATAGTTGTATATTTCACGGTCTCTTATTTCTTTCTTCATATATTTCTCCTCAAGAAATTCCATCCATAGTTCCTTCATCTTTGTCAACCACCTCATATTCCATATGAGGACATATTATGTTGATTCCATCTAGTCAATATGTGAACCATGACTTCATGCATATTTTCAAAGGAGGAGATCCCTTTTCTTTGATCATGCTCATGAGATAGAGCATTTACCCATGCAACCATATGATGACCTAACTCAATTAAATACATGCATACATACCTATTTCCTTCTTTTGGTCATCTAGGCTTCCTTCAACAGCTTCCTTTTCTTGAGTGAGAGTACTTTAACCATCTCGACATGTTGCATTCCTTTGTCATCATACCATCATAATTTCAAATAGTGAACCCCATCCAAAGTGGAATTCTTAGAGAGATATTTTCTTATTCCACGATATGAACCTTCTAGTGAAGATTCCAATGGAGGATTTTAATTATCCTCATCTTTAAAATTCTCCTTTCCAATAATGTATGATGAGTTCTATACTATATGACTCTCTTTTACCCATAATTTCTAATTATGCTTCCAACGAGGTTACTAAGAGCCACATTTTGTTTCTAATAATGACTGCCATATACTTCTACTTCAACAATCTTTCAAGCTTCTTATGATGATGTCACGTGCTCTAGCTTTAATCGTATGCCCTGTTGACGATGTTGGACCTGCCAAGATGTTAGGGGATCTCCCCAGTAAGAAGTCCCAATTAGACCTCAGACCGTTTGGTGTAGGAGTCCCAGCAGTGGATCGTACAATATTGTCTTGACCATGATTTTGCATAGAGGCAAGTAAGATGTCCCTATTGGTAGCAAGGGTGTCACCTATGCAGCAAGTCAAGGAAGGTGCATGAACGGTTCTAACACACGAAAGTGCGGTGAGTGCGCCCTGTTATCACTTAGAACCACAGTCCACATATGTCCAAAGTTTCATATAAAAAAAATTTGTTTAAGTCAGTAGGTTTCTATGTGTGTCACTTTGAAATTAGAATTTCAAAAGGTATTGATGTGAGTCCTTGTGAAAAACCGTTAGATACCCTCCATCATTATTGTTTAAGGCATGTCTTGTCTTGATTGCGTCATTTGTATTTTGCGCAGTTTCGCAGCGCAATTTGATTGGCCAATTTAGATGCGGAATCATTTGTCCACCTTTTCGCAGCGTATCATTTACCAGCCATTTCGTAGCGCGTTTTGTCAATTCATAATTGTCTGCGCTACGAAATCGGGGATTCGGGGTTTTTGCAACGCATTTTCTTGAAATGTCAAGTCTGGGGAGATGAGTCATTAGGTCCGTCCACATTTTGTCAGTTGATGTCTTCTCCAGGTCATGATAGGTTATCATTCCGCCATCAGGTTTAGGATCACGCACATGACAATCATTTTAAGAGA